>VDFB02177977.1:0-15557 GCA_007258455.2 Sequoia sempervirens | reverse complement strand
TAGCAATGACCTCTGTCCTATGTACAAGGCTAGAAATGTATTGACGAAGCTGTCTGATTTCAGCCTTGAGGGCTGCCTTATCTTCTCCGTCCTTCAGCATTCTATCCCTGGCACTGTCTGTAGCAACCTGTAGGAGATCAACCTGAGTCTGGCGTGTGCTACAACCAAGGTTGACTATGATAACCTCAAAGTCCTGAGATTCCAACTCACCCAAGCTCTTCCCCTGTGGAGGTATAGCAGTCTCGACGACAATCTCCATGTCAATATTCCTCTCCACATGGACCATGTTCTTGATCCTCTTGTCTGGCACATCCTGATAAACTTCATCAAAATTGGAATGATTAAGAACATAGGATGGCTGCCTCCTCTTCCTTCCCAACTGAGCTTCGATCCAAGATTGATCTCGGCTAATGCTACTAGAAGGGTCTGTACTAGCAACAGGAGGTTGCGACGAAAGTGAACGTGTAGAAAAACTACTGTGAGAAGGAGAGTCCAAATCCAATTCAATGTGAATTGGCGCTAGTGACTGCTCCAGAACTGCTGTAGGAACTTGAGGCTGCACCTCAGGTACTGGCAGACTCTGAACTAGCCTCTGAACTGGCTCTGTGATAAGCTGTCTATCAGGCTCCGTGTGTGTATTAATAGCAAGCGCCTTGCCCTTTGAATTGTTCGGTGCTTGACCTTTCTTAGGAGGGTTACTCCTCTTCTTCCATTTAGGTTTTGACGAGGAAGGTAGTGAAGGATTCACTACTGGAGGCTCTGCTCTAGGCACACTTACCCTCCTAGTCTTCTTGTTGTCGAGGTAAAGTATACTGTTCTGAATAACTCTACTTGACCTCTCCTTCACTGTCGCGTACTCCTTGGCGTACCAATCAACTGCTGGCAGCGACTGTGTGTCAACCTGCTCTCTGAAAAACTGAGGAAGAACCTCTCCCTCATCATCCGATAAACCTCCCACATCTTCTGATAAGAAAAAAATCTGTGAGAGAGAGAAACGGCCGTAGCTACGTCTGCGAACCTCTAAGTCATCTGCGCAATTTGCCCAGTAATCCTCCATAGAAGGCTCATGATATGTGCGTCCAGCAAGGCGAGTTGTGTAATGACCTGAAAGATCATAAGCACGTGCCTCAACAAGATACTTGAGATGATATTTCTCGAGCTCCTGCCCTGCAACTTTGGCATCAATTGAAGCCTTGCATCAATACATTCCAAATTGAAAAGGAAAATTGAGAGATGGTCTGTGCCTGCGGCGTAAAAGACGATGAACATCATGCATCTGTCTCAGGAACTCCATAAAGACTGTCTTATCCGAAGGATAACGTGGAAGCATAGCTGGATTTCCTGTAAATCCGTATACTCGGATGTAGGTGTATGTCGGGGCCCGAATAAACCAATCTGCCCAACCATCCCTTCCTTCTCTAGCTGCCGAGAATCACGAACGCTACAACTCGGTCTAAATTTGTTCTCCGCGTATAAATTAGAAGCCTCGCTGAACAGCAGAAAATGGCGTTGTTGCTCTAGTGAACTCAAGGCGATCATATCTTGATAGACTTTTGAACGAGAATGCCCACGGTGTTTAGTCCTCGGAACTGACCCTGATAAGCGATCAAGTACACGAGATACGAACACATGTGAAACTCATGAGCAACTAGGAAACCGGTGATCTGCTTGTGGATAATATCGCTGATGAAGGATGCCCAGTCATAATGCTCCTGCCCAGATATGATGCGACCAATAATGTAATACATCCAGGGCTGGAAAACATTTGCATGTGATTGACCTAAGACACGATTCAAGAGTGTAATTAGAATCGCGTACTCATCCTTGTACTCACCACGACCCACATTGTTTGGCAATCTGTTCTTTGCTTGCTTTAACCATCTTTCTGCCATTTTACTTTGGCACTTGTTCACGTCAGCATTAAATGCTTGCTCACACTGCTCTGTAGAAATAACAAGACTGTTAGGGTGCTGAGGTATACCAAAACTCCTTTCAATGTCCAGTGGTTTGAGACTGCAAATGACTCGTCCATCTATTGACACTATCTCACGAGTAGTAGAGTTGTAATGCTTAATACAAGCTATCACGAACTCAACACAATGAACGGAGATAGGTATGGAAGCGGTCTCCAATAACCCGGACTGCTCAATATTTTGAATAATCGAAGCTCTGATCTTAACCGGATCTAGAACTGCTTCTGGCAACACCTTGTGGAGATCTGTCTCAACTGTCCCGAGGAAGTCGTGAGTAAGGACTGATTTGGTCCTGTATTCGAGCTGAGTGTACTGCATTCTGGAAAACTCGGCTGTTGACTGTGAACTCGACTATGTTCTGACAAGATTTCTGGAAAGCTAAAAATAGCCTACTGAGGCTAAAAATAGCCTTTTGAAGAGTTATTTTCGGCAAAAAATTTGAGATATGGGTTTTGTCTAGAAAAAGATTCTAAGACAACCCAGAATGTCAGATATGCGAAAACCTAACCTCCACTCGACCATGCAAAGAGTTTTCAGTTGAGAAAATTAGAAACTCGAGAACGAATGTTCTGAAGTTAAAAATTCCTGAAAAATCAAACGCACGATTTTAATTCTAGGAAGCTATATAGAAATGATCCAGATGCTGAGACTTGTCGAATTTTGCCAATTTCAGGAACATGTGAATTGAAATCTGAGAGAAATTTGAGAATCAAGGAGGAAAAAGACGTTTTTTTTTATAAGCTCTTTCTTCTGTGAAAATCGCCCCTGTTCCTGAAATTTGCTAATAAATGTGAACTTTAATCTGCAAAAAGATAAGCTTGATGAAGTCGCCTTTGAAAACTGATGAAGAATTTTCCTTTGCTTGAGGAATTCGCCTTTGCTTGAAAATTACGAATTTCTCTTGAAGCTGTGAGAATGAATAATGATGGCGCCATGTTTAAATAAGAAAAATTTGTACCATCTTGTTCACTGCAAGATTTAAAACCTAAACCAAAATATAAGGCTTCTAATTGGACCCCTTTCAGTTACACTGATACTGACTCGAAGTCCCGAAATAAATAATAATAAAATAATATTTATCATGTAATTTGAAATCTCAGCACAAAAAGGGCGCCAACTTTAGAAATTTGCCATTTAATGCTAAAAATGCAAGAATAAATATTAAATATTATTTAATTTCAGTTGACAAACCAAATGAAGCTTTAGGATTCACCGGCAAACCTCACTGATTCTGAAAAGCCATCATTTGGCCTCATAGGCGTCCATTTGCTCAAGATATCACACTTTTTATTAACTTCCTACTTTGTAGCTGACTACAAAGTTACAACTGGCCATTTTCGACACTGATTTCTGGAAAACTGAACGAGGCTGAGACTGAATTGGTGTATTCATCGCGAAGCCTGCAGAGCAAGGAAGAAATTTCTGCTGGAAGTCATCACTGTAAAATCCATCATTTAACACCTCAAAAAATTAGGCGCCCTTGATTAAATTGATTTTCAGGTACCAAACTTAAACCATTTCTCCAAACTGCCATCTGACGTTTCAAACAGTTGCTAACGAAGAACGGTGAACCCTGCTGACAGGTAACCAAGTTCACTGCGTGACTAGAAGCATTCTGTATCCAACGGATATACGCACGGCATCTGAAGGCTGTATCAAGGACCCTTAAAGTAAAAGCACCTCTGGCTTGACAAGGTACAAACATCATTTTAACGAAAGCGTAACTCTCAACCAGATGCCCTACTTTGACCTCTAATATCCGGAGCTGGGATGACCTAATTCGAGCACCGTCTGTCTTAACAAGCAGCCAGAAGGACCCACAAGAGAAGTCTCTAGAAGCGGTGAAGCAAGAAAACTGCTTCTAAGACCTCAAATAGAAAGGCGCCTTTCCCAAGATGGAATAAACGACCAAACTTAGCCATTTTCTGAGCTGTCTCCGTTTTGCAGTATTTCACCAAAGACCTCGCACGTACGAGCGTTTGCAAAATCCTGAAGGCTGACGGCTAAGCTCGTTGGATAGATAAAGTAATTATGCTCGAATCCCGTGAAGACTTTGAATGCGAACAACCTCATCTAACAGGCCTAAAGGCTAGGCGCCCCTGGCCTACAGAAATACACTGAACATTTTATGCCAATCCACCCATAAAATTACGTGCTTGGTAGAATGTCTGCCATGATCTGTCAAAATGTCGAATTAACAGGCAACTTGGTGCATCGCGGAGCTAAGCTAGAGTAGCACTGATGTCAAGCAGACCTTGTCAGCAAACTCTGCCATCTCAGATGTCATTTTAAAGGGCGCCCCTGGGCTACAGGTGCACTGGAAACACAACGAAGAAGCTCAAGGATGTGAAGTCTCTTTATAAGCTCATCTTCTGACGTTGACTGCCGGAGCTCTGGGACTCGGATGACTGCGTTTGATAACTCATCGGACAGGAAAACTAGTCGTGAAGAGATTGAGTGCATCAACCACTAAAAATACCAAGATCCAACACCCCTTTAAGAAGTGCGCCCTTAATCTATAGGCGCGCAAAAGCTGGAAAAGAACAAGCTTCTGCAATCTGGAACTTTGGAATCTTCAACTTCTGTCGCTAGTTACCGGAGTTATGAGTTTCGGATAGCCTCGCAGAATAGCTCATCGGATAGGCAAACTAATTCTGAAGAGACTGACTGTAGTTATGAGCATCTATCACAAAATCTAGGCCTTCAAAAAGAAGGGCGCCCCTGTGCTACAGGTGCGCAATTTTGCTTATCCTTGAAAAATCTTCAAAAATTGACCATTGAAATCATCATTTTGATCATTGAAATGACCATAATTATCGTCGCGAAATGCTCCTCCATCATGAAATGCCTTGTTCTGAGTCTCTGATTCAGGTTCTGATTAATAGAACTACCTATGACTAACAAAATACTGATAAAACTCCATGCTTGATATTGCCCAAAAACTGTACTTATCATCATTTTAGCAAAGTTTAAACTATTTTATGCAAAATGCCTTGATGAAGCAAAAAATTTGGTTTGGGTACAACAAAGTCCCCTTTAAATAATCACTTTATTAATATATTATAAAGTGACTTAAGAATTAGCCGGTATTGGCATGGTGTGATGGTTTAAAGGTGGCATTGTTGTTCTTGCCACCAAGGCTCAAACCCCATTGGGGTGGTATTGTTGATTGGTTGTATTCCGGTTCATAGCTCCGGTCAAAAGCGTTTACCCCTTGAATAAGAAAGTGACTTAAGAATTAATCACTTTAATAAATTAAAAATTAAAGATAATACTTTAATATTTCATCTTTCATGCTGAGACCATCACTCGATCACTCCAACTAGAAACTGATGCTACAACTGATCCATGGGTGATGTCTGAACAAAGCAGGCCAGCTACCAGTCTCCTCCTAAAAGGTAGGGATTCCCCTAAAAAGTAGGAAATTGTCACTCATAATCGGAAATGGCTCATAAGGCCCCTTGCCAAGCTCCACAAGCTCCGGGTGGTCACAGGTGAACTGTCAGTCCCTTCCTAAAAAATAGAAGACTGGATCCAAGCTCCTGAAACACCACGCAGACTTCCCAAAAAGTCACAAGACCCCCGAAAGAGCTCCCTAACCACTGTGTTAGCCTACATGAACCCAACTAATAGGCTAACCACCACGACTAGCCACTGCCTAGGAAAAGGGGACATTACACCTTTGTATTGTATACAAGAGCACATGCATTGTGAAAGTCGATTGAGCTGAAAAAAGAGGCTATTATTGATATAAAAATACATCTCAATCCCTAAAACAATTCACTAGCATGATTAATGGGAGATATATCTATTAATAAAAGAAGTGTTGCAGTATAGAGTTGTGACTTTTAAAATCAGCTAGAAATAAAAAGTGCTACTCATTGTTTCAAAATAAACAAGTCAAACTTCATTAAAAGACCTCTTAGCACCAATTTTAGGAAGGAATAAATATTATGCTCCTCGAGACATGTCCCCTACATAATTTGACCTTGCTCCCTATAGGGGATGTTTGAGGAGGCAAGGATGGGTAGGAAATGTCCCAACCCATACCAAATTTTTTTTAAAAATCAAAAATGTTTTAAAGACAAGCATTTTCAGTAGGGAACAGCAAGGGGCAACTAGCCATCCCCTACAGCCTAATCATACCCCCACAACCCTTTACACAAACTGTAAACCTAAGAAATCCACACTAAAAACTAAATACAAAAAACAAACTCATTTTGCCATTTTCCAAAAATGTGAAAAGATAGAGAAGGAGAACAATTGTGAGTTGCCCTCAAACCCCCACAAGGGGCATAACCCCTTCACCTTGCTTACAACTTCATATAGTCAATCAAGAAGAATAGGCTTACCTCTTAACAATAAGAGAAGTCGATGGTTGTGCACAATGTCTTGTGTAATGTCCCTTTGCCAGTCCATTCCATCGTTTTTGGAAACTCTAACTTTCCTAAAGAACACTAGCTTTATCAAAAGGGTATTCTAATAGTGGTAGAGAGTTCTTGGAGCCAAGATGAGTACAATGATATTTTCCGTGTGTAGATCTGACATTTTGAGAACACTCCACACTTCTTAGAGAAGTATGTCATCATGGGAGAGCGCCAACCCTCATATAGACTGATTTTTGTTTATTGCTCTGTCTGATAAATTAAATACATGAATTAATAATAGAGATAACAATGCATATCAAATGCATGCATAAAATATATCTTTATTTGCATATGAAATTATTATAGAAGAACACCAAAGATGGTCAGGCGAGGATTAAAGTCAATCCAATGAGATCATACCATCCTCCTTGATAATACACAATGTATTTAAAGGACCCAACAATTGCCAAGAAGAACACAACCATCAACCAATTGATGCTTATAACTACCCGAAGCCATCAACCAATTACTACATAGTCAAATAACCAATTTTATCGAAAAATAATAATAGACATTGCACAACAACTACAATTTCCTATACGCTAAAGGTATTGGTGGTTTGGTCAAAATATGTGTTTGGGCTTTTTAATATTTTTCATATCTTTGCTGTAGAAAGAAATTAAATTTATGAAATGAAATGAAATATTTTGATGTCGTCCACAAGACCAAACAATCTAAGGGACCAAGAACTGCAACACTAAGATATCTCCAAATTCTTTTTTATGTCGTATCTCCTACTATGGATTTTGACCAAAAAGCTAGCAATCTTGTTGTTCTTTGCTTCCTCAAATAGCTCGTGCAAATTGCCAACCTTCAAGTACGGATATCCTCATAAGTTGTGCACTCCATGATAAAGTGTCATTCTGTCTCCACCACCCCCTTCCTACAAAATATGCATATTCTATCCTCCCAAACTTCCTTAGGTATAATTGATTAAATAGTCAAGTTGTTGAAAAGTGGAAAATTAAAAGGCAACTTACATTTAATTATTTAAAAAGGTAATTAAGCTTGGAGGGAAAAGGTGGACATTTAATTAAAAGTAATATTTAATTATTTTTAAGGTTGGATGGAAAAGAATAAAAGAGGGAATTATTGAATAAAGGGATTCATTATATTCATTATCAATTTCCAAACACCCTAATTTTGGAGAGCTTTGAACTTTGCTTTGGGTTTTATCCTGAAAACAAAAACCCTAATGATTTATCCAGGAATTGGAATCAGAAGACAAATTTCTGGTTTGCACCGTTGGCTTCATACAAAGGTCAAATTTGTACTTAGAGGGAATTACAAGTTGTTACAAATGCCAACAGATAAGAAAATACAAAAAATATATTTTTCTATATTTTTACAGGTATCAATATTACTTGAATAATACATAAATCTTTATTTTATTTGTGGGATCAAACAATTGGTACAAACTATATAGCTTTGGCCCAGCTATACCAGTTTTAATTGGATAAGAGGACCATACCATTAACCAGGGGCATGGGATTGGTTGAAATTTTCTGCAGAGATAATTGAAGGAAAATGCGTATCTATATTACTTCCAACCACCACTTGTCAAAAGTATATTGATCACACCATTTAAAATTACAACTTTAACATAAAAGAGGAGTCACATTGAACGAGGGTGAATTGGAATCAATGACTTAAGAGAAATCTAAGTCTTAAGGACAGCTGCTGCAGATGGGAAAAGTCTTATAGCAGGACGTGTAATAATCAACCCCCAATATTTTTTTTTTGTCCCTTCCCCTGTTTGCTGCTTGCTGGTTTGTGTATTTAGTATTGCTTTTTGCAATGTTTTTAAGGGTTTTCCATATGCATTGACACTTTATGGAAGTACACAAACAGCAGTACAAAAAGAAGAACAATATGCTTGAATCGAATATTTTCAAATGCTACTATAATCTGATTTTTTGAACAGAACTTTACACAATCATTAAAGAGCATTATTAAACTCAGTTCAGTACATTTTCAGCCCTGGAAGTCGCCTCACAGCAGCAAGAAAGACTTCTTAAACCTTCGCCCAACACCTAAAATCAGAGCCTTGTTTCTCCATGATCAAGAATGAGTCCCAACGCAGCCAAAGGAGCAGATATAACAACCACCTACCCCCCAAGAGGTCAGGTTACAAGCTGAAGACACAACTCCCAAGGGCCGTACCTCCTGGGAAGGTCGACCTTCCTTCAAAAATCAAATACCCCACTAAAAATTTCGATCTTGGGCTTTGAAAGAATCACCCTTGCAAGAGCTTTCATTTGGTCAAGTGCCCATTTTGATTGCTACCTCCATTTCAGACTTATGAATGAAAATATGATTCCCAGGTTCAAACCAGAAGCTTCAGAAAACTGCAAATAACACACCAAAAATTGAAAAGAAAGCACTCCACACCAAAATCAGCAAACCCACACCCAAAAACCTACTGAAATCCACTCACAAATATTGATAAATCTTCATCTTTGAAGCACAGTTGTGATCTCTAAATGAAATCACCCAACACTAGCCTGAGCAAGGTCTTTCACTGCCGAGGCCAGTCTTAGAAACTGAGGGGTATCGTCCCCATTTCAGTCCTGCAATCTCTGGTTTCAAACCAGCAGCATATCCCTGTAATTTCAATCTCCAGCCTAAAGAAAAGAGCCTCCAAAATGATCTTTTATCAAACTCCAAGTTAGGGCGACCAAGTAGCCCTAAAACCCATGCCTCTCCTCAAGCTTTTGAATTTAAATTTAATTTTTAATTCTTTCCTTCATACTTGGGCACCCAAGGTGAGAGATAAAGTAATTTGACTTTAAAAACAACTTAAAGTCATACAGCTAGGCATCCCAAGGTCACCATTTTTTAGAGTCCCCCTTATGACCCCTTTTTAACTTAAAAATATAAAGTCACTTTATTAACACACATTTTGAGACTTAAATCAAATGTTTAAAATAATTTCCTCAAGTGACTTTATCATCTAAATATGTTGCACTGACAAGCCTGACCAGGTCCAGTGTTCCAAAAATAGACTTACTATTTTTAGTAAGTAATAAAAATAGTAAGTTACTGTCCAAAGGCTCAAACTAGAGAGTAACTGACATCACACCAAGGCTCACTGTTGACTGTGAGCATCCAACTGGCCCTCCTAAAAATAGAAAGTCCTGGCAAACAACAAACCCAAACTGGAACTGAGTCCCTTAACTGAACCACCTAGCCAACAAGAACTCAGAATTTGGCTATTGGTGATGTCCACTACACAGAGGCTAGGAGGGGACATTACAACATGGCATCGACCACCACATTTCACGACTTAAAGAAAGTCTTAAAAGATTCACAACAATTTACAAAGGAAAAATTAAAGGCAACAATCAGAACCTTCAAGGAAATCGCAGCTCCGAATAAAATAAGACACCTGACCACCTAGCATAAGGAAGAACATTAAACAACAAGAAAACAAAGGAAGGAATCACAACCTTTAAAACGGGGAAACCACAACTCACAAAAAGGTGGTCTGGGGGATTTAGATGCCAGCGCAACACTCAAGGGAATCGTGGGAATTTGCAAATTAGGTTCTTTCTTATGATTTGTGAATTTTATTAAATAATATTTAGGCATTGCTTTCCGTTATGTTTTCAGAATATCTTATTCACTAAAAATGCAATATTTATTTAAATCTTGCAACTGAGAAAACAAAAATAAAATAGAATTGTCAAAAAAACAAAAATAAAATAGAATTGTCAGAAAAACAAAACAACTTCAAGATCAACAAAGCCCTAAGTATTGTCAAACTCCAACCACATATTGGGATGTTGATCCCAAAGATACCACACGAGTTGATGAGGAGAAGACACAAGAGGGATTGGTTGAGGTTTCATTCGATGAGGCAACCCCTCATAGTAGCAAATTGGCAATGACTTAAGACTTAGACCCCGATTTTGATGCAATGTTAACAAACATTGATTAGGGGCAGCAACATACTTTCTACATTTTTGTCATTTTTAGTTGGAATTTGCAGCCTTTAAGCATTTTGTTTTAATTTTTATACATTATATATGCACATTCACGATGAAAGCAATTGAATTTCTTAATTCACTTGTCAACTCTATTATTATGTAATTAAGATTCCATCATGTGTACAATCAATGCCTTATCAATGTTATCATATGAATATTTTAAAATTTCCTATATTTTAAAATTTTCCCCTTTTTTAAATAGATATCCCCTAAAAAATAGCCTCACAAAAAAATCTATCCCAAAAATGCATCTGCTATTGTCCTTGTCCTAGAAACTTTGGTGGAACACAGGATAAACGCTATGTTAGTGGTTCATCAACCAAAAGCCCTAAGTTCAGGTCCAGTTCGGATTCCAATTCAGTACAGTCGTAGGCTCATTTAGGGTACAAAAAAACACCTGTCGGTTCATCCCAAATGGACTTAGACGAACCCAAAACAAATTGAGAAGCATTCTCTTTGATAATGAAACGAACTCTAGGAATATTTTTTAATTTTTTTGTTTTGTTTTTGCCCAAAATGCAATTCTTTAAGACACATCCAATCACTATCTCTCATCAAATGCGATTAGGGACATACACATCCAATCACAACATAACAAATTTGAGGACTAAATTCTCATTGTCACGTATGTAGCCATCGTTATAGATCATGGCCACTTTGATCACAAATGATATGAGACGGTTACCATTGCCACCTGGAAACCAATCTTGGCTATAATCATTTTGGCATAAGTAATTTTATCATAAACAATTTTGTAACCTCATCGCTAGTGACTGATGAGAGGACGTTGATTGTCCTCCAACCTCTTGTGCCTCCATCCTCTAGTTAATTTGACACTTAGCGAATTTGGCTTTTAGGCTTAGTTTGAGAATGCCCCCCCTGATGTGAATTTCTCTTTTACTAACCATGGGACTATTGAGTACCACCAATCATGCACTCCAAATACAATTTTCTTTTTTACATCCGAAAACAAAATCTGTACATTACCAAATAAATCTCTATATGCTTTAGAAAATGTACACACATACATATTTACTAACCAAAACTTCCCATAAGCAGAACATGCCTCAAACTATACGTTCTGCCAATGTCAAATTTTCAAATTCTCTTCCTACTTAACACACTACAACCACAACACTATCATCAAACCTGATCTAGCTTCTATCACATCTTAGTCACCACATAGCAGCATGTACAAACCCACAATGCATTACATCTCCCTTGTTGACTTTGCCAAATGCATGTGCTTCCTTCACTAATCCCATTATTGTATCTCCTAGCCAAGCACCTCTCCTTGACTTGAGGGCCTGAATGCACGTCACCCACTTTGCTGAAGTAAAAGTTGATCTTGTTAGTTTTAGGTGATCAGATTAAATGCACAGAGAATTAAATTGAAATCAGACAAGATAACACAGCATATACCCTGGGAAAACCCTCCTCTTGAGGGAGAAAAACCCAGCAACAAAGATCTCTCTTATATTTGATGCAACAGTGGCAATTTTACAAAATACAATAAGGTCTAACTCAAGACCGATATGCATAACCTGACAATAAAGAATGACTGAAAACAACCTCTAGATCACACCTGGTAATGGCAGAATACAGATCTGACAAAGTTCACTTTGCACTCGGCAATGTTCGCCCTTGCTTGGACTGGTGTATTCGAACTTAACTCTCAGGCAGGTTCGCTCTTGATGAATTTCACCAATCTGATAAGTTCGATCTTAAATCTCAGATGAGTTTGCTCTTTAACAACATCACGGATCTGGTAATTCAATGATGAACTTTGAACAAGTTCACATTGGTAAATTCCATGATCAGCATCGAACAAGTTCACACTCTACAATAACACGGATCTTATATTCAATAGTAATCGAACTTTTAGACTCAGACAGATTTTTGCTACATTCGCACTTGAGTATATTGCAAAGCTGATGAGTATAACATCAATCTGTACCTTATATTCACACTTGATATCACCAAACTGATGTATTCGCTCTTGAATATCAGAAAGGTTCGCACTTGATTGATCTGATGTATTCGCTCTATAATATCAGAAAAAGTTCGCACATGATTGATCTGATGTATTCGCTCAGATAAGTTCGCACCTGAAGATCTATACGCCCTTGATGATATAGAACAGATATGAATAACCGAACTCAGCTGGTCTATTTACAATGGACGAAACAGAAGTATATATACAAGTGAATGGGGGAGACTCCTCTCTTAAGAAACTTCATGTCGGCCTCTTAAGAAATCGCTTGATTCCTTAAATGATAGTTGGCCTCAAATAAATATTAAATATCTTAATAAAAGATCAACTCAAATTCTTTTATGTCGGCCATAATATGAAGTGAGAATAAAACAAAACAATGAATATAAATTGAATAGCCAATGGCTATCATTCAATTTATGTCTTCCACGAAAGAGGTGAGCTGGAAGGAGCTACCGAAGCTGCTATAACATTAACAAATCTAATACAATAAATGGCCAACGCATTAACTCTAGGAATGTTGATCTACCCCATACATTGTTTCCATAGCATCCCATTCAACTAAATCCATCGGCATCATGTTTGGCTTTGATACCATATTAAGGATTAAGAATACTTCAATAATAATTTGATTGAAATCATTTTGTTCAATGCATGTTACAAATTTACAATGTTCCACGGGGACGACCCCCCCCCTTCCCTCGCCCCCTCAAAAAAAACCAAACGTTTCCTAGACGTCCCTGTCTCAGAGACTTGGGGAGGGGGGGCGGACATTCCCCCACCAACTCACCACCATCGCACCACCAACGCCACTATCTCCAAGATGTTGCCAGGACTTTGAGGATGTCAGGGTGTCCTCAAGACATCTAGGGGACTCCTAGTTGTCTTTGAGCCATCTTGAAGATGCCTAGGCCTCTCCTGCAACCAAATGACCAAAAACAAATCTTCTTTAAAAAATCAAAACATTTTGTGCCCAAGGCCAAACCCTAATGGCCTATGAGCCCCACCTAAACCCCACAAACTCTATAAAACTGCCTCCTATCCTCATTTCAATTCATAAAAACAAATCAACAAGAAGCTAATAGTGTGAGTGTGAGAGTGAAAGCTACAAGTGTAAGGTGAAAGAGTGAGAATGAAAAGCAAGAGGGTTGAGGAGGAGCAAGATGAAGAGCAAGAAGAGGAGTGATGTCAAGTTAATGTTCACTTCAAAATTCAAATGCTTAAAACTAGTTTACCAAAGTTTCATTTGTAGTTCTTATACTTATACATCTATTTATAACTATTTTTTCAAATACTATATGTATTTCAATGTCGCCACCATCCCCCTGTCGTCCCCAAACTTAGGCCCTTGGTCCCTCCGTCCCCGAAACCCGTCCCCACGTCCCCCCATCAGGAAACTTCGTGGAACTATGCAAATTTATAGCATTAGCATATCCTATATTATAGGAGGATTGTTATGCCTCCGATAACCACTCCCTAGATATATGAGTTGTTTTAACAACTCAATAGAAACAAACACTTCCAATTAACAATTACTATATTAACAAATATGGGAATGATGTAATATTCCTAACATTTATAAGGTTACAAAAAACTAATTTATGGGATGTAGGATAATAATTAATTTATCCCAAAAATCAATCTTTAAAGAAAAAATCCTTAAAGCTACTAAAAAAGCAAGAAATAAAGCACTTCAAAGAACAGTTGAAAAACTTGCGAAAAATCTGGCGAGTTAATGAAAACTCACGAGTTTTTTCAACTTTTGAGTTTTGTATGCGAAAAACTCGAAGTACTTTTTGCGAGTTTTCCCAAAAAGTACAATGAGTTTTTGAGAAAAACCCGTGCGATCTGAAAAACGCCCAAGCGGCCGACAAAAAGGCATTTTAAGTCATTTTTTCATTATTTTTTGTCTTCTCACTCAACAAAAAACCTCTCCACAGCATTGTGCACCTATTTACAACGATTTTGCATCGAGGAGACGAGATTTGAAGGGCATTTACATCAAATTTCGAAGGCAAATTGGATTTCCAAGTAGGTTTTCTGATTTTTCTTGTTTTTTTTTTTTTTCATTCCTTGTTGATTCTATGTTTAAAAATATCATAAATGTAGTGTGAAAATGGATACCATACTTCATCAACAAATGAAGATTTAGATTCATCAAAACAAGATTTTTTGATGAATTTTGCCATATTTTGCTGATTTTTTTAATTTTTTGAGAATTTCTTCAAACCCTAGTTTTTTTTTTTATATTGAATCCTCATTTTTGTTGAATAACATGTTTACAATCTTAGATTAGCTTAATTTTTTACTAGTTTGAAGTAATTTTCAGATTTTTTACATTTTTTCACATTTTTTTGAAACCCTAGTTCATAGTTTGAGAACTCTACGAGTCCTGGAAAAGACTCTTGGGACTTGCAAGTCCTAGGGCTCGTCGAGTCGACTCACCAAGAACTCCCGAGCCCAGTCCTGGAGAGTCCAAGCGAGGACTCCTGAGTCCTAGCGAGTGACTCGCGCGAGTCCTAGAGTCGGACTCCCGAGTCCCAACTTAGGACTCTTGGCATCACCTAGAAACAACGAGTATGAATGCTTAAAACTTGTTTTTTGTTTTTTTTTTCATTTGAAAGTTTGAAACTATGAGTATGAATGATGAAATTTCAAATATTGAGTGTTTGAAGATCATATAACATGTGTAATATTTGAATTATGAGAAATTGATAATCAAATTAGGCTCTTATGTTCTCCAACTGCATTAATTTATTTTGATTTTTTATAAAACTATGGTTCTCTTCTTTGTCGAGTCCTAGCCGAGTATTTTGCCGAGCTTGTGCCGAGTCCTGAGTCCGAGTCCTATTTTGGGCTGTCGAATCCACACCGAGTCCACGTTTTCCAACTTTGCCCTAGTTATTATTTTCTTTTTAAAATCCAATTTTTTTGTTATGAAAATGTTTAGAATCTTAGATTAGTTTAGATTTTTAGTAATTTAAAGTAATCTCTTTTGATTTAATCTAATTTAGCTTGTTTCTAAATTTTCTATCCAAAAACTAACAAGTTGTGTTTTCACTTTGTGTAGGTTAATTGAAAATGGCTTTTGAATCTGCTTTTGCCTCACGTTCTACCCCATCCGTGCCTAGGGGATTTGTAGGCACTCATCCTTCAGGAGCTAGAGATCATGCCT
>VDFB02177976.1:0-39700 GCA_007258455.2 Sequoia sempervirens | reverse complement strand
TTGATGATGTCCCTGACGAAGATGTTGAAGAAGAGGAACTAGATCATGATGATGTAGGAATTAATGTTCATGAAAATGATATCCATGTGGATGATGACATTATCGAAACTGATATCGATGACGATGATGATGATATGACCAATCCTTACAATGTCGAATCTGGATCGGATGATACAGACAAAGAGTTGGATGAAGAAGAAGATCAATGACATTGAAATGTATAAGTTACTTCATTATATTATCTATTTGATATTAATTTCTTGATAGAACTATATTTGACTTATGTGGTTACATAATTAATTCATGATGTTTTTAATTTTTATGTCATTACATAATTAATTTAATGATGTACTTTTTAATGTTTGAAAGGTCAAAAAATTAAAACATTTCAATAGTGATGTTAATAACCTTGAAATTAGTGTGTTTTATGTTTCATGTGATCATAAAAGATTAAAAATTCAATTGTAGAGGTGGTTGTTCGCTAGTTGATGTGTATGTTGGTTCTTTTACAATGTAAACTGTGTTTGTCTTCTAATATACCTATGGAATTGCTAATTCCAATCAAGGCGCTCTCAAAGGACTCCTCGGACTAACCGATGAGGACTTTAAAAGCCTCCTACACTTCGGGCTCTGCAAGACCTGGTAGGGTGATCCCTTAATGTGTTTACAACCTCTACACCATTATTATAAACAACATTAATAATAGCAGATAATCTCACTTAATAGCTCAACACGATAAGATAATATCAACTAGAATTGGCTGTTCATAGACAATATCAACTATCTGGAGTGTGAGATAACTAAACACAATCCATTGTATAATATAGTCAATGATTTGCAATTTGTAGCAAGCTCTAGGCAAAGACAAAAAAATATTGAACTACACGAATAATTACAACTTAGATCGCCATATATCCATTGCAGGAGTCAAATTCATAAGCATCTAGAGGTTTATAATGCATTTAATACATCACATATAAGATCCCTAACAATATTGCATTACACCCCATCATGTGCATTCTAACCTAGGACTACTTATCAAATCCTTATACAACACATATCCGCTTATAATCCCATTCAAGCATTTTGATTAATTCCTTGAATTAAAGCTAAAATAGAATCATACACACCACAACAGTGAGATGGATAAAACAACCCTTAGTTATTTCATTCAAAGTTGAGATATGCATATACAATGGAGAGACATGAGCTCAAATTTTCATTTCAACTCAAATGCTAGTACTATTATACAACATTAAATCTCTATGAACTCAAAACCTATTACATAATGACTCAAAACCTAAATTGCATTTATCTAAAACCATCAGACTTTACAATTCGCTTTGCAACTTCACCTAGACTCAACAAAAGTTATCTAACTTGCTAACCCATACTTCTGGCCTTGAAATCCTTTTTATAGAAAATGAAGGAGCAAACAAGTACCGGGCTAGAAAGTACACCTATCACCAATCAATTGGAGCACCTGGTGATATTCCAAAATTTGTTACAACAACCACCACCTTGAAAAATATTCTTGTTCAAAAATTATTACAATAGCAATCATCCTGGAGCATATTCTCGTTCATCATGTCGGTGGAGGAAGGTTGATGCAATAACAAAAATCCACATGAAACCCATGCCAAGAAAGTCATCTATACAAAACTGGAAATGTTGTAACCGTAGCATCTGATTTGCCACTATTGGTAGTCCACTCTTTTTACTCATCATCATTCAAATACTTAGCCACCCACCTTTGGTATTCTTCGTAAGTTGGCTAGTCAAAATCAATCACCTCTTTTACCTTTGTACTATAAGAAAAATACTTTACCACTACCTAATTAGCATCTCTTTCAAAAGATTCCAAAAATGAGCCGGTACCAATAATCTTATCCATACAATTTACCAACAAATCATAATCTGAGTCATCACAATTTTTTTTAATTTGATTATTGATGACTTTACTTGCTTGATCCTATCATTGTTGGAGTGTTCTGATTTCCCCCTACTCATCAGTTATATCAGGTAACAGTGTGTTACCCCAATCATTGAAGTTCTTTACCAACTCCCTAATCTTCCTACTTAGATCATTTGGTAAGGTCTGAAAACTTTGCAATGATTTAACTAATATATAAGTAGGCTTCAATGATTGGGGCATGTTATTTCCATCAAACCTTGAGGCTTTAGTCATAACATCTAGATTATTTTCCCTAGGGATCCAATTTTGAATTATTGGAATCACTATCCCCTAATCCCTATCAATATTATTTATTGCTTCAGATAGCAAAGAATACAAAGAATGTATAGAGGGCAGTTTATTATCCACCTTTTCATTTAAATGCTCCAAAATAAGAGTAACAATTTCTTTTTCTTTTGAAAGAAAACCCTCCTCTTTTACCCTTAGTGATGTCTATAATTGATCAATTTCCTGCATGAGCTGCCTCTTTGTTGGATCAACAGAGCACTCTGTTTGTTCATCGACTTGTTCTAGAGGAGGGGTAAGAGCAGGATTTTGAATGGGAGACCCTAGTGTAGAAACATTTGGAGAAGCAGGAGGCATTGACCCTGCTATGGGAGGTGATGTGTTGGTTCCTAGACCATTAGGTGTTTTCCTAGTATGTCTATACTTGAACCTTTCTACTTTAGGCTTGCGTACCAACATTCCTCTTTGCATTTTGTACTAGCATTCTTCAATTAAAATGTTATAATTTCCATTAGGCTCTTTCTTTCACCTCCTCCCTTTCAATGTACCTTTGGGCCAACTCTGGTTACATTCACAGCTAAACTAGTGGTCATTGTTGTAGTCTCGGCTCCATTTATTATTAATCCTCCTTTGAAATTTGGATTAATATTAGCAATGTCTAGCTTTCTTCTTTGTGGAGCCAATGCCCAAATTGCCAAGGTCTCATATTCTTCACTGAAGGCAGAGTTTTGTAATGCTGCCTTAACTTCTTCTTCAGAATCCTGAAAAGGATTCTTGGACTTCATAATGGCACTAAAAGCCACTGCATCTGCGATGTCCCATTTAGGCAAAATCAAAACACCAGCCTGATTCACTAGTTGTCTTCCTTCTTCAGGAGTGATGTTTTTGAACTCTTCCATTAGTTCAGCTTTCACTTCTTCATCATTCTCTTGATCTGACCTATCAGGCCTTAGTTCTCTCTCCCTTTGCATTTATTTTGATATTCCTCAAATTTCATCCTCCATTCCAATTGCAAGAATGCATGAGTCTTTACAAATGCATTTTCGTCTAAGAACTCCTTGCAAGCCTCCATTCTTGCATCCTGCACACTCTTACCCTTCATATCCAAATCTGATAGAACCAATTCATTAACCGGACTTAGAGGGATGCTACAATGTCCTCGCATGTCTTGATCAAGAATAATAATTTTATCCTCGTGATCCTTAGGTAATGGATCAGTTCTTGCCCTTAGGGCTTGGCTTAGGTGGTGGTGTGATGGGGGACTGCTACTGTGGTGAAGATTTTAATTCAAATGACTTTACAGCCCCAGCTTACTTTTGGAATTTTAAATTGGCCGTGGAAGGCTTCATTATTTTTCTTCCCTTTTCTCGCTTCCACTTCCTCATCACTCAAAGATCCCTTCCTATAGATGGGCCACCTTCAGAATGACATAATCGCCTTGTTTCAATTGGCATATCACTTGTCCTTGCATATCCAGACTTAGCCTTAAATTTATCTTTTTGGTTATCAAGATGTCCATTATCTCCTTGAAATTCTTCATTAAAAAGTCAATTCTCTTCTGGTATGGAGTGAATTCCATCAATGGATCATACGTTGGATCCATTTCATGCATAATATCCAGTAGCTTACTATAAGCTATCCACTTTTCCTTGTTCAATTCTTGTCTATTTAAATCAAATTCATTCCTGATCAGGTCCTTAGGGAAATTGAACTCATATGCAAAATTTCCACCTTTTATTCTTTGTCTAAAAAGAGCAAAGAAACCTTCAGGATCATGTTGTCGCCTTGGACCAAATATTAAATGGTAATCAACAAAGAATTTGTCAAAATGTGTCCACCCTCCCTTTGAAAATGTAAAGTCAGACACTACTGTATAATCAGGGAATAATGTTCCCTTCCCCTTTCTAGTTAGGTCATCTTCAAGAATACACCCCATCTGCCACATAACTTCTGCAAACCCTAGTCTTGGTGGCACATTGTATGGCAGTATGTGAGGGGTTTCTTGAAATCCATATATTCTCAGGACAGTGCTGACTGGATATGGGATAATGTCACCCCAGTTATGTAAAACCCTCAATTCTGGTTTCCTCTCCTTTGGCCTAAGGAAATCATGCAGTTCCTAAGGGATCCTAGGTACATTTACCATCAATCTAGCCCTCAATCTTGCATCAAAATAATTATCAAATTGCATATAACTGGTGCTTTCCTTATTACAGGACAAATCTGTAGCCCATATCTGTACTAGCAATCTTTCTCCATTAACTGATTGTCTTAAGTTCATATTCTCAGCAAAGAAATCAGCATTCCTAAATAAGAACATATTCATCAACATGGAATACCAAAAGAATTGAGTACCACTATCACCATTCTACAGCTTTGACAGTCCTTCATGTATCCTCTCCACCAAAAAAAAAGTGAATTCATATGTTACAAAGAAGTTAGGGTGTTGTATTTGAACCCCCATGAACATGTATGTAATCAACATTACTACACCAGGGCTGAAACCCAAAATCTGACATAGTGAATAGAAAGTAGCCAGGAAAGGCTTTCCAAAACAATTCAATCTGAAGGGTTCCTGGTCACTAGGGTTGATGTGAAATTGTGAACCCCCTGCCTTAACCAGATGAGGTGGAAGCAGCTTAACCCTAAAAAGAGATTTCAATTTTGTATACTTTCATTTCTTCAAGATTAATAGGAACCAAGTCATCACTTAGCTCACTCAAATCAAAAGTCCGTTGGATAACATCTCTGTTAATTTCCAATAGAACCCCTCCATCATTATCTCTGATTACCCGTGTGATAGGGTCATATCTTATGGCCACTGCTCTAAGTAAGTCCACATCAGGGAACACATTTGGAACAACCATCTTTCCCATGTCGTACCTCCATCCATTTGAAAAAGGATGAGGCAAATTCCTCTATCCATACCATAATCTAAACATTTGTAAGCCTGTGAGTGGAACCCTAGCATTAGCAATGTTGGAATTATTACACACCAACCCCTCCCCTAGGATTTTCCCTCGCATCAACACCAAACCTTTCCTTCTGTCATTTGTTGATAATGGAAATTGATCTAGGAAATCATCGTACAAGTTTCTTTTCAAATACTCAATGTGGCCAGAGTGCTGCTTGGTTGGTGCCATTTTAGACAAACTAGGGCCTCACTACAATGTTACACTTGAAGTGGCTATGACTAAGCAGAGATAGGAAATTATAGAGTAAAAATACTGCAATTCCTCATAATTTATGTGTTGAAATAATGATTCAAGCAGCTCCCTCCGGGTTCCTTTTTGTACATATCCGTGCACTGGCCTGTGGGTCTCCGCGTTTCTTCGGCTTCCCGGTAGGTTTTGATCTTTCCCTTTGCACATTCCTCGCTTCACAACTTTGGCTGGCGGCTCCCCTTTCAGCTCCTGAAATGCTGCGCTGGGCGCCCACATGTCTCACCTACGGGGTTTTTCATTTTCTATTGCTTCGTGTTTCCTTCGAGTTGCTAAGCCTTCCATAAAGGTTCGGTACTCCTAAGATTCATCGAGGGGCCCACATCTTGGTACGTGGCGGCGTATCGCAAACTTTCCTAGCAGGGATAGAATATGCTACTATGGGCTGCGAAAGATTTCTATAGGCCTTCTTTATTTCCTGGTGGGACCTACCTTCGCCCACGTGTCAGCGGTTCGCAGCTTTTAAAACAGCAATAGGGATGAGAGCACCATGGGTTGCAAAACGCGGCCACGCATCTTTCGCCACCCGGTTCATATGACCTTCCCCCATTTTCAAAGTGACCTCAGTCCCTTGAACACGTGTCACTTCTCCGCAAGCTGTCAGTCGATAGAGGAGGAGTTTTCATTCAGGCTGCGATTTGTTGCCACGTGCCTTACATTGATTATCAAGCAAGCTATGGGATGGCCGAGCGGGATAGTGTTATTGGGTGCTGCTCGTCATGGTTCTCTGAAGCGGTAGGTGGCACTTGTCGCTTCGAAGCCTGGTTGGGACCACTGCCATTATTACAAAGGGCACACCTGTAACTGATCAACTGGATGCTGTGCTCTGACTGGTTGCTCTCATAACGGCATTAGGAATATTCTTATTCGGGCATCATTACGGGAGATTGTGGGATCTTTCTGTTACAACTCTCTAAGCGGTGGGATTTTTCTCTCCAGCTATATATACTCTCTCTGTCGAGGGAGAAAAGGTCCAAGATTTTTAGAAAGAATACTAGTTTTAGCAAGAGACACTAGGCCTCTTTTGCATGTTTATTCGCAAGGAACTTTCAGACTGTGCCTATTGTTCGACCTTTCTATTTTTCATGTTTTGATTAAACTGTAAACTGTGCTTCTTATTGTCTTAAGCATTTCATTTGAGGAGAATTCTATACATTGAATGCAAACTTGCTTATATAAATCATGTCTTAATGACTCTTCTTAGCAGTAAGAATGTATGCAATACTATTTTATGTCAATTAAATGGATTGTTCATGCTATAGCTTTAAGTTTCCCACGTTTTGGAATATAGCAATAACATTCAGGCTCTTAAGTCTATGATTTATCGTGCCTATCAATAAGCTTTGGCGCATCGCCTTAGATTAATATTTGTTTCATTATATCCGCTTCCTTTTCCCTTTCCAAAACCCATTATATAGAAGAAGCCGGCTTCTTTAAAATCCGGAGGTCACTCAGTTTGGCGCAAAGGGGTCCCCCTTGAACTGAGTTTCCCATAAGGCACTGTTACCTCGTCAATTTTTGGCGTCAACAGTTTGTACCTTTTTTCTGGCATGCCCAGTGGGACCCAAACTAATGAAATTGTCTTCTAAAAGGGTGTATGAGCCATCGGCCTATAACTAGATCCCAAACTGCAAATAACCCAGGTTTACTAGTGCCTCCATTAGGGACAGTCCAGGCCGCAAATCAGTTAGTAACTGTTCCATTCCTACCACCCTTTCCTCTCACCATGTTGCCGGCCGCGAATATAAATTATGTAGCATGGGATGCTGGAAGCCCCTTGGTAGCTCCGGTAGCGCCTGCTGTTTGGGGCGCTATTCTGGTTTCGGCCCTGAAAGCTCTTCCCAAATTCACTGGAGATAACACAAAAATGCCAGTAGAGCATTTGCAGGATGTAGTGGATGTATGCCTGGTACACGGTATCACAGCGCAAAATGTAGCCCTGAGGCTCCTTGCTGCGTCCTTCAAAGGCAAAGCTTTGGAGTGGTACCAAACACTGACTCCTAATACCATTCGCACTTGGGATGACCTCGGAGATCCATTCTATGGAAGGTTTTCAAATGATGGAGATCGTTCTTCGCTATATTATCAGTTATCCGTCATCAAACGAGCACCCCAGGAGGCTCTAACGAACTTCAATGCCCGGTTTCACTCAAGTTGGCGGAGGATTCTTGTGACCATTTGCCTGACTCCAGAATTGGCGTTCATGTTTTATCTGAAGTCCATCAATCCCGACATCTCTATGATGATCAAGTCTCTGGGAGGAGCCACTTTACCAGATGCATATGCCATCGCTATCAAAGTAGAGAATCATTTGATAGACTGTGGGAAATTGCCTCCTCGACCTGTTATGCCGATATTTCCTGAGATATCGAAAGTAGCACAAGAGGTTGCATCGACCAGTGCGCCAGCAACTCCCCAGTCAGTGTACTCATATATAGCCGCTCCTGAAAACTTGGCCTCCACATCGGGTGCTCCCAAGAATGAGATGGGCGACCTCAAGGAGATGTTGCGGACTATAGATAATGATATAACAACTCTCAAGCGGAACCAAGCAATGCCTCCACGGCCTGCATATCAGCACTATCAAGGTGGGCGGCCTACCTATCAGCAAAATCAATATCAGAATGCGCCTCGCACTAATTCACCGGCGGCGGCTACAAACCAAATGGTTCCGGTGCCTACACCGCTGGCAGGTGCGTCGCCAAGCTCTAGTAGAGAATTAACCATGGGACAAAATAATCTTATTGATGGCATCAATCCATGGTGCTTCCCTTGCAACGATGCGCATATGCCCCGAAATTGTTCGCGTGGCAACTTACAACAAAGGATAGCAGAGCAACATAGTCAAGGTATTGCGATAGAGAACGAAGAGTACAGATATGCCCCGGCAATGGAGAATGCGGTCCTTACCGTGCAAATACAAGGAATGTCCCTAGAGCAAGAGTCCGATATTTTTCCTGATCATGTGCTTTTCTCATGGATGGAAGACGAAGAAATGGTGTTTGCAAATGACACATCCACAGCTGAAATGCCGCAGGTAAAGTCTGACTATAACACACACTCCAAGAGAAGATTCACCGGTGAGTCCGTTGTTTCAATTTCAGACAACCCGCAATCCAAAGACATTTTGGATCAAATTCCTAGCAGTCCGACCGTCTCTTTGTCTTCTCAACCGCGGAAGGAAATTATTATAACAAAAGCAAAGGAGCAGAAATATCTGAGCTCCTCACCTTTTAATGTGGTAGAGCAGTTAAAGAAATCATCCGCTAATGTGTCTTTATAAGACATTCTAGCTATCCCAGAACAGAAAACCATACTCCAAAAGGCGCTTCAGCAATAGATGGACCCAGCACTAACCGAGCCTTCGGCAGGTACCGAGGCGGTTTATCAAATGCCACCGACTAAGGTTCTCGCAAACAAAGCGAAGGAATCCCACACGCATGACGGAGGTAGGACAAAACCTCAACCCTTCTTCTTGACCCTCATTATAGGGGAGAAACTATTACACAACGCTATGATTGATTCTGGCACTAGTACGACGGTTATGCCAAAACTGATAGCCGAAGCCTTAGGACTCAGCTACGAACCTATGAAGAAAGGGGTGATGCAGCTAGATGGAAATAAGGTTGATACTGTGGGTGTCATCAAAGAACTTCCGCTAACTCTATTTTCCTACCCAAGTATCACGGTCCCGCAAGATACAGTGATCATAGATGTTCCACCAATGTTTGGTCTTTGCCTTTCTCGAGAGTTTACTTCGAAGGTGGGCGGCTATTTGTCTTTAGATTGGTCACATCTGATACTTAGGACCAAACATGGCGCGAAGATGAAGATAGAGTCGGAGGCTCTGCATTCCGAACATGTGGAAAATGAGGCCCTGATTAACTTTGAAGCTGCACATACCTCCATCACCAAGCAGGACATGTACAATGTCGAACTGCTAGAGGACGAGAAGGTGAACGGAGACCAAAGTGATAAGGAAGATGCTCTGTTGAGTGAACATATAAACAATGATCCTTTCAGAAATTATCATGCTACTGGATTAGGCACATATGTGATTTATGATGAAGACCAAGTTCTTCCAAAGGTCGTCAAAGAACCCAACGATGACCAAGCAAGTGAGCTGTGGACATTGTATTTTGATGGAGCAAGGAGTAAAGTTGGAGCTGGAGCAGGGATATGTCTAATATCCCCACAGAATGAAAAGTTGCTGAGGTCTTTCCGATTCCAATTCGCCTGTTCAAATAACAAGGCTGAATATAAGGGGTTAGTCCAAGGCCTAAGCCTAGCGGAACGAATGGGTATCAAGCAATTGATTGTGTTCAGAGATTCAGAACTGGTAGTTAATCAGGTTTGAGGAATCTTAGCAGCAAAGAATATCCGCATGAGATCCTATCGACATCGAGTCTGGGACCTTGTAGAAAGTTTTGAAGCTTTCAACATCCTGACCATTCCCTGAGCACAGAATGGCGATGTAGATCACATGGCGGTAATCGGTGCTCAGTTTGATCCTATCTCCGACTTGCTTCGGAACAAATATTCAGTGCGAGTGCTTGTTAGACCAGCAATACTTGACAATGACCAAAGTTGGCAAGTCTTTGAGAGCGACGAACACATTGCCTCGTTTATTCAACACTCAGGGGAATTTGCTGATCAACTCCAACCAAAGATTACCGAGGCCTACGAAGGACAAATTATGCAGCTAAAGTCAAATAAGCTTCCGAAAGGATTGGTTACTCTCAAAAAATTTTTTGATTGTAGTGACGCCTGAAATGATAAGGGGAAATTCGTGGCAGAAAAAGGTGATTATGAAAACCTTCGGGTTTCCGATGACAGGAACCTTCGGGTCGGAAAAGATGTCTCACAACAAGATAGAGAAAGGCTTATCAGTTTCTGTGGGAAATATAGAGTAGTGGCCTGGTCCTACGATGATATGGAAGGTTATGATCCTGACATCATTCAACATACTATTGAGCTAACGGAAGGTGCGAAACCAATCCGACAGAAACAGCGGCCGGTCAACCCTAAAATTGAAGCCTTGATGGCACAAGAGCTAACCAAGCTCATTGAGTCACGTATTGTCTTCCCAATTAAACATAGTACTTGGGTATCAAATCTGGTACCAGTCCGAAAGAAGAATGGTGATATCCGCTTATGCGTGGATTTTCGAGACCTAAATAGAGCATCTCTAAAGGACCACTATCCATTGCCTTCTATGGAGTCGATCCTCCAAACTGTCGTGGGATCGGAAATGTTCTCTCTACTGGATGGCTTCTCTGGCTATAACCAGATTCGAGTAAAAGAGGAAGATCAGCACAAGACTACGTTCACCACCAAGTGGGGGACATTTGCATATGCTAAAATGCCTTTTGGTTTATCTAATGTAGGGGCAACTTTCCAGAGAGCTATGGACATCGCATTTAGCGAACTGATCAATAAGATTATCCTAATCTATTTGGATGATCTTACTGTGTTCTCTAAATCTAAAGATGATCATTTCGATCATTTGGAGTTGGTTTTTCAAAAGTGCTAGGAGTTCAGGATTTCCTTAAATCCGAGGAAATGTGTGTTCGAAGTACCTCAGGGTAAGCTGTTAGGACATGTTGTGTCTAAGGAAGGTATTTCGATTGACCCCGAACAAGTAAGGGCTATAAAGGAGCTTCCTCCCTCGGTAAATAAGAAAGGTGTCCAGTCTTTTCTAGGCAAAGTAAATTTCATCAGTAAATTTATTTCTGATTTTGCGGGAATAATTAGGCCAATCACCCTAATGCTGAAAAATGATCAAATTTTCAAGTGGACAATGGAGGCTCGGGAGGCATTTGAAAAGGTCAAGGAAGTGATCTCCTCCGCCTTGGTGTTAATTAATCCAGATCAATATAAAGATTTTATAATGTATGCCTTCAGTAGCAAGTCCAGTATCGCTACTGTTCTGACTCAAAAGGATAGAGAAGGAAAGGGAGAGCATCCAGTTGCGTTCTATTCCCGAACCTTAAAGGAATATGAGGCGAATTATAACTTCGTTGAAAGACAGGCTTTCACAATAGTAAAGGGACTTAAAAAGTTTTACCATCTAATTTCTTGTAACAAAGTCCTGGTATATGTCGCACATTCTAGTGTGCGGGAATACATCATGGAAGGAGAGATCACAGAAAAAAGGGCTAATTGGATCACCAAGATCCTGGAGTATGACATCGAGGTCAGGCCTACCAAGACTATTAAAGGTAGAGAACTGTGTGAGTATATGGCACAGGACGAGGAGATGCCTGCTAAAGAGGAACATCCAGAGCTTGTCCTGATAAATGGATCAGGATCGGAGGATGATTGGCTGAAAGATAGAACAAACTTCATGCGAACCGGAAAGTATCCGCCAGGCCTCTGATCCCAAAAAAGAAGGTATTACCGGCTTCAGAATTGCGAATACACGCTGATAGAAGGAGTTCTTTTCAAAAGGAATTTCAATGGTGTGCTCCTACGATGCGTTACTTCAGGGGAAGCGCGGAGGATCCTCGATGCATTTCACAATAGCGACGAAGGTGGACATTTCTTCACTAAAACTACCGCCATCAAGGTCCTATGGGCTGGATATTACTGGCCTACGCTTTTCAATGATTCCTACACTCTGGTAAAGACTTGTAAAAAATGTCAGTTATTCTCCGACAGAAGGAAGAATTCAGCGATGCCCCTCAAACCTATCGTGGCGGATGAACCATTTGCGCAATGGGGCCTGGACTTTATCGGGATGATCAACCCAGTTTCTAGCTCCATACATAAATGGATTTTAACAGCTACAGACTACTTCACAAGGTGGGCAGAGGCTGTTCCCCTTAAGGAGGCGACAGAAGCAGAGATTGTAGACTTCCTCGAGGCTCTGGTGACAAGGTTTGGCCCTCCAAAGACAATCATTTCGGACAATACTAGAGCATTTGTAGGCATAAAGGTATGTCACTTTGCATTAAAAAATGGCATATTCCTTAAAACATCATCAAACTACTATCCACAGGGAAATGGCCTAGCCGAGTCAACAAACAAAAGTTTAGTCCGACTCCTCAAAAAGGTTGGCTTAGAACACCTAAGGGAATGGCATAAAAATATCTGAAAAGCACTCTGGGCCAACCGCATAACTCCTAAACAAGTCCTCAAGACTTCGCCCTATGAGCTAGTATATGGGAAAGAGGCGCTGTTGCCTATCTCTATGGAGATCCCGGCAATACAGTTGTTGAAATCTCTCGAGATAGAACAAAATGATGCCATGGAGGTTCGGCTTGCCGAACTATTGGAAGTACAAGAAAAAATGGAAAATTCCCTAAAGGCAATGACAGGCTGTCAACAGGTGGTCAAATGGTAGTTTGACAAAAAGGCTTCCAACCAAGACCTAAAAAGTGGAGACTTAGTGCTAAAATATGACAGCAGGGCTGCAAAGCTAGGTCAGCACGGTAAGTTTGATAGCCTATGGGAAGGACCCTTCAAAATCATTCGGTGCATGCAACACAATGCTTTCGAGCTAGAAAATATGGAACAAGAGCCTCTAGGAATCCCGATTAATGGGATTCACCTTAAATTGTTCCATTAAGCATCAAGCCCTACCCTGTACAGTTGTAAATAACATTTTTTTTTTCTCTTTCCTATTTTTGGCCTATCCTTTTGCTAACTCAATTGACTTGCTACGCATTCGCTCATCATCATTAATGGGTAAAACACCGGAGTTTCTGAAAACGTAAAAGTATGCTCGTAAACAGAGACAAAACATACAAGATTGGCAAACCCAGAAAAATTGCACACAGAAGTAAACAAGAGCATAGATTTCACTTAAAAAAAAGAGACGTATATATTTATATACATGTTCCTGGGTTACAAAATGGCATGGATGCCGATTTTCAAAATGTACAAGTATTAGAGCATATATATATATGATGGCCTTTTATCAGGCTTATATGGAGCAGGTGGGTTACATCAACAAGCACTAAGGCAAGGGGATCATCTATCCGTAGGAATGGCTGGCAGCAACCGACGCATTTAAGGTAGCGTCCGCTTCTTCCTCGTCAACAGGCTCCTCGGCGGCACTGGCAGCATCATTCAGCGCAGCTGTCGTCAGTGGTGGATACACCAGGTTCCTGAAGTTAGTGTACCATTCTACATCGTAGAAGGGTATCATGTTGTAGCTCCTGAACAGGAAGTGAAGGGCTTGTGTAACCCTTTGCTGGTGCTGGCCACGGGTCTGCAGGCGGAATCCACTCAGGAATGGTAGCCAAACAATGACATCTTCTTCTTCGATAAAGCGACACAGGTCGTTGGCTGTTGGCAGGCCTATCCCATACGCAGCATGTGTAACAACCTCACCGAGCCCATTCAGGTACTTCTTCGGGAAGATTTATTTGACTAGCTTCAAGACATGCAACCGAGGGACACATATGTCCAGCATGGACGCTACAAAGTGTGAGCACATGTTAGTGTTCACCCGATACTTATCTTCATATTCAACACAGTCTTTGCCCAGAACCCACTTAATGGCTACTAGAACTAGCGAGTGCTTGTTCTTTGTCATTCTCTTGAGCCTTCTAGTGGAGATCTCACCTACAAATGCCATCTGTGATTTGAAGGAGGTTAGGTGAATAGGTGTATCCATCTCTCCTAACACTATTCCTAAATCTGCTGAGTAATGCTGAAATCTGCTGAGTAATGCCGAAATCTGCTCACCACCTAACCTATGAAAAGACTTGCTTAAGTAGTATTCTGCTGGCCTATCACTTCTTAAATGCAAAGTGTGTTTGTTCGCTATCTACTGGCCTATTTATAGAAAATTGACAAGACGTATGCCAATTCGCCTGTAAGCAACGTGATGTATATTGGCCGCAATCTCGATGGACGAGTCTGCGTTTGTTCACATTTTGGGCTGGTACATGCATGATAGCAGGGCTCAAGGCATGCTTAATTAAATCAAGTTAATTAATTGAGCTTTAAAAAGGTGGCACTTGTTGATGAAGGGACATATGACCGTATGCTATGGTGTCAAATCTCACGCACATCCTAGAACCCGAGGCGATATTCGCATCTTTCTCAGGCGGTGATCGTTTGCTTGGCGTAATCATTCTGGCCAGGATATTGATTACCGGTACATGCTAGCACAAGGTGAGAAGGCTAGTTGCAAGCTCAATTTCCAAGGAGATCAGGGCGTATCACATGATCTCTTAAAAGTAATGATGAAATCCGGCCACCTCGAAAAAGCAATCAGCTCATCTTGCACGAGTTGTGGAGTTAACGGTACATGCTGAATTAAATGCAAGGGGCTCACGCTCGCCTACCACCTTGAGGAAAGTTGCTATTATTGCATGAAAACGCTTAATGTTTCTAAGTCTTTTTCCAAAAGCTAAGGAGTGCGCGAAGTGTTTTCTGTCTGTATATCTAGTGCAAGCGTATTCAAAGGCCAGGGAGCTTACAAGTTCTGCCGCGAAGAAAAAATGTCAGAATCTTCAGCTCAGCCAACACAAGAAGGGATTAGCCAGGAACTGTATTCGGCTATTCGTTCTTCGGCTGAGGTTTACATATATGAGGATGTAGCATATGCCACTCCTGGTATACCCAAGAAGGTGAAAAGAGCCAACACAGAGGAGCTGGAGAGGCCCAAAGAGTGGAATAACCCGAAAAAGGTTAGAGAAAAGTGGGCTAATATCTACGATCCAAAACTTGCCAAGAACCCTAAATCTCTTAGAGAGGCGGCTTGCGCAAGGTTATCAGTGCCAGGGGCGGACCAAGCCACGGCAAGTAGAGTCTAGTTTAGCAGTCTTCCACAATACATGGTCCCATTGGTGCACTATTGCCCGGAGGTGGTCGACACAGCTGTTCAACGCTATAATCCAGAGACCCACTGCATTGAAGGTCGCAATTTAAGGGTTCATATCGGCCTGGAAGCCATTTGGCATATGTTATGTATTCCTGATCCCGGCAGAAGAAAGGAGAATATCGAGCATTTCCGCCCAAGCAAAGGGGAAAAGATATGGAAAAGGATGAAAACCGGCTCCGATTTCCTATTAGAAGAGACTAATAAGAAGGGTGTTGCGTCCGCTAAGGCGTCGAGTATCCCACTATCGCGTGGTTCATTCCGTGATGACCTCCAAGACCCCATATCCATGCTGACATTTGTTTGCGGCCGAGATTCCGATGAGAAGATCGAGGCCTTTCAGCTGGGCCCTGCAATACAGTTTCGCAAGCAGCGTGAACTTTTCTGGTATGATTTCGCTCAGTTCATGGTCGAAGAAATGATATAGCAAATAGAGAATTATCAGGCGGAGAAGAAATTTAGATTTCTTTCCTACCTGGTCCACATGTTCCTGCATCAGAATCCAGATTTCTTCGCCCGATTTATCCCACTATCAATTTTTGACGAGTAGAACAAAAGAAGGCCGGTGTCTACATGGATACCCTACCTTTCCGCAACATATGACTACTATGCCTTTGCGGACTATTTCATAGCCCTGGTCCTGAATGATTTGATTGGAGAGGGTGATATTGTCTGGCTTAACACTGAGCAGACTGGATTTCTACAAAGCTACACCCCTGCTTGTGATTGGTTCTTGGGCAAGGATTTCATGATCCTTCGAATGAGGGGCTTTATTGGTAAGCCTTTCTTTCTCCCGGTGATCTGTATAGGATCTAGACTAGATTGCAGAAATGAAATGCTTAACTTTTACAATGCTTTTACAATGATTATTCCAAGTTAATTAAATCAAAATTAACTTATGGAAATAACAAAATGAAAGTAATAACAAGGTGATTATAATAGAAAGGAAGGAAATGAGAGAAAGAAAGAGAGAGAAGAAGAGAAGTGCAAACAGTTGATAACGGAGTTTGTCCCTAAGGACTACGTCTTCGGGTCCACTCCAATAGAGAGACCGATCCGATTAACTCCAAAAATCAATTACAAAGCACCACAATCATTCTCCAAGCACTTCGGCAGTATAACAGCGCTCTGACGTGCAAGAATGACTCAAAGAATCTCCACAAGACCTCTCTTTCGTCTAACTCCACAGCTTCAAGACTTCGTCACCTGAAAAAAAAACTTGATCTCCTCTCTCACCTTACACCCCTTTTTATACAAAGAATTTTTTCAAATTGGCCTTTAACCAATTGATTTGAAAATATTCCCCTTATCTCTCCAAAATACATAAAATCTTAAACAATCTCCCATTTTTACATATCTCAAATCACTAAATCTCCCTATTTTACATAATAAATCTTCAAAATATTCACATAAATCCCAAAAAATAATTTCAAGCCCTTCAACTTAGCATTACTCGGGCTTAGGAGATTTTAATTAGTTACATTTAATCCCTAAAAAGGATTATTGTTTAAAATTTGGAGGGATTTGTTATTTTTTTATAAAGCATTCGGTTTCCAACAGTTATCAAAATAATCCGATGCCAATAATAGTCAAAATTCTACGCATGGTGTATTGGTGGCAATAGATTTTGTTACCCGGGTGGTTCCGGGTTCCATTCCCGGCGGGTAGCATTTTTCCCACACAGTTGAATTGCTAACTGATCAAAACAAACCGACACCCACACATAGTATAGCGGTCGGTGTTTGGTCCAACGGCTACGCGGAAGTTTCAGAGATGGGCAGTTGGGAGTTCGAATCCGTTCACCAAAATTTTTTAAACAAACTTATCAACTCTAACAGCCGCATGGAGAAGAGAAACCGTGAGGCCACGTGGCATGCCGAGGAGGTGCCACATGGAAAAGACTGATTCGCCACTTATGCTGACTGCCGTTGACGTGTCCGCTGACTGTGCAAACTGATGACGTGTCTGCCAACTCAGATGATGACGTGGCCTGCTGATTGGGTGTACGGACTGCCACGTGTCACTCTGCGATTGGTCCGTACAAATGCCACATGTCACACTCTGGTTTGTCCACATCATATTCTATACCATGTGCTGACGTCAGCTGTACGGATGATGACGTCATCACTGTACCTTCAGTCCACAAGTCAAACCTGAAACTTTGACCAGCTGTATCTTGAGCCTCCGATGTCAGATTTTGATGAAACAAACGTCGTCCGAATCATCTCGACGAGCTCTTCAACTTGACCCTGCTTTGGTTGATTTATGAAACAATCATTTTTTTTGCTTCTTGGATGCCCCTGATTCTAGTTTGACCGAAGGTTTGACTTGCTATAACTCGTGCAAACAGACTCCTTTTTGCTTCGTTCGAGCTGCGTTGGAATCAGGACGCTGAGCTCTTTCTGATGGTGTAGATTTTGGAGAGAAATGAGTCACTTCAATTTTCACTTAAAAATGTCCACCGGATCAGGCCTCCCCACTGAGGACCTTTTGGACCTCCAAAAGTGGCATTTACTCTGACAATAAGTGAGGACTTGGCCTCCCCACTTGTCCTGTATCCTCTGTACATCTGAATACCTGACTCACAAGCATAATCAAGACTGCAACAATATTGTTGAACATAAACATAACTTTATCACTCCCATAAGCATCTACATCAATTGCCGTAGCCACTAACCAACAAAAATTGACTAGTATCAAGCTGAACAATAATGCAGAAATGAAAGAGAATAAGTCAACAACAATTCGATCCTTTACAACAGGAACATTTTTACCCAAGGATCCATCAATGCTTTCAATCATCTTTTTCTCATGCTGTACTGCAAGTGCATCCTGCAACATCTGACCCTGGTTAGCTACTCCAAGTTCAAGTGTAGAACCACCTGTACTGACAGACATAAGAGTTAACTCTTTACTTGCATTAACTACCCTCTTTAACTATCCTGTGTTTGCAAAAGATTGATCAGTCTTAACCCTGTGAGAATGTACAATGTACTGAATGCCATCTTTAAATAAGTGATAATGATTCTTTTCCCTGTAAAAGATTGCTTTTCTGTCATATAAGTAAGGGCTACCAAGCACTATCCCACAGATATCCAGTGGAACCACATCAAACTGAACTTCATCCACAAATTTACTAGTGATTGCAAATATTAAGGTGCATTGTCTTGTTACTTGCAACTTATCATTTTCACAAATCCAGCCTAGTGGATAAGGTTTCTTATGTTGTGTAGTTTTTAATCCCAAGTTCTTTACAACACTTTCTAAAATTAAATTCACCTGAGATCCACTATCTATGAGTGCATCAATTTTACTGTTCTTAGCAATAACCCTTAAATGAAACAGCTCATTCCTTTTTGCATCTTCAGAGAAATCATTAACTTTAGAAGAAGAAGCACAACTAGCAACATAAACACCAGAAATAGGGGTTTTACCTTTTAGACCCATCGCTGTTATCTTAGTCTCATCATCTGAATCTGAACCAAGATCCATAACAACATTCATGGCTTTCTCCTTACCCTTCTGTTTCTGATTACGTCTTTGAGCCCACTTAGGCTTCAGTTCTGGATGTAACTTCCAACAATGTTCTTCATCATGACCATTCCTGTCACAATGAGAACAGGAAAGTTTCTCATCCTTCTTGACTGTAGCTGCCTTCTTTCCTTTCCCTGTCTCTACATTCTTAGAAGATTTCTTTACATCATTATCAATAAAAGATCCTTTACCCCTTGACTCTAAGTGTGTAGCTTGAACAGACACTTCATCCAAATTACAAGGGTTCAAAACCAAAATGGAATGCCTAAGATAGGAATGCAGACCTCCTATGTACTTCAACAATGTGTCCTGAGTGTACAAAGGAACATTCAAAGCAATAGCCCTTTTCCTGAATTCATGGGTGTACTCTTGGACAGTTTGACCTTTCCCTTGCCTAAACATTTGCCAATCCATCATTAATTGCTGCATATGTCCTAGGGGATAAAATTGCTTCTTAAGAGCATTAATAAATTCTGCCCAAGTTAAACTGACTCTACCATGTTGTGAAACTTCTGCCTTAGACTTACTCTCCCACCAGGTTAAGGCTGTACCTCCTAAACGAAGAGTAGCTAATTGGATCCTATCAACATCATCTAATAGGTTCTGGACTCTACAATAAACCTCTATTTGTTGAATCCAATCATCCAATTTTTCAGCATTAAGTTCACCACAATATTTAGGCAAATCAAATTTTACATCCAATTTGATTTTAGGTTTATACCCACTCTTGAAAGGATTAGAAGAAATAGAATGAGGAGAAGATGGAGAAGAAGGAGAAGGAGAAGAGGGAGGAGAAGAAGAAAAGGGGTGATCTTGTTTCTTGCCACCATCTCTATGTTGTTCCTCTTTCTTGTCTTTGCGATCTTCTTGCTTCGACGAACCTTCTTCATGTTCCTTCCGTTCTTGTGTCTCCTGAAAAAGAATTTCCACCTTTGCCTTCATCTCGAGGAATGCTCTTCGAAATTCCTGCTCACTGATTTCTTCAAGAACCTCCATTCCAGAAACTGACATCTTCGGAAAAGTTCTTCGCTTCCCGATCTCAAGATCAAATTCTTCGAGCTTGCCTTCACCCTTCTGAATCTTGGATCTCGTTAGCATTCAATAAAACAAATAACTACAATAAAAGTCACCCAAAAGCTCTGATACCAACTTGATCTGTATAGGATCTAGACTAGATTGCAGAAATGAAATGCTTAACTTTTACAATGCTTTTACAATGATTATTCCAAGTTAATTAAATCAAAATTAACTTATGGAAATAACAAAATGAAAGTAATAACAAGGTGATTATAACAGAAAGGAAGGAAATGAGAGAAAGAAAGAGAGAGAAGAAGAGAAGTGCAAACAGTTGATAACGGAGTTCGTCCCTAAGGACTACGTCTCCGGGTCCACTCCAATAGAGAGACCGATCCGATTAACTCCAAAAATCAATTACAAAGCACCACAATCATTCTCCAAGCACTTTGGCAGTATAACAGCGCTCTGACGTGCAAGAATGACTCAAAGAATCTCCACAAGATCTCTCTTTCATCTAACTCCATAGCTTCAAGACTTCGTCACCTGAAAAAAAACTTGATCTCCTCTCTCACCTTACACCCCTTTTTATACAAAGAATTTTCTCAAATTGGCCTTTAACCAATTGATTTGAAAATATTCCCCTTATCTCTCCAAAATACATAAAATCTTAAACAATCTCCCATTTTTACATATCTCAAATCACTAAATCTCCCTATTTTACATAATAAATCTTCAAAATATTCACATAAATCCCAAAAAATAATTTCAAGCCCTTCAACTTAGCATTACTCGGGCTTAGGAGATTTTAATTAGTTACATTTAATCCCTAAAAAGGATTATTGTTTAAAATTTGGAGGGATTTGTTATTTTTTTATAAAGCATTCGGTTTCCAACAGTTATCAAAATAATCTGATGCCAATAATAGTCAAAATTCTGCGCATGGTGTATTGGTGGCAATAGATTTTGTTACCCGGGTGGTTCCGGGTTCCACTCCCGGCGGGTAGCATTTTTACCACACAGTTGAATTGCTAACTGATCAAAACAAACCGACACCCACACATAGTATAGCGGTCAGTGTTTGGTCCAACAGCTACGCGGAAGTTTCGGAGATGGGCGGTCGGGAGTTCGAATCCGTTCACCAAATTTTTTTAAACAAACTTATCAACTCTAACAGCCGCATGGAGAAGAGAAACCGTGAGGCCACATGGCACGCCGAGGAGGTGCCACTTGGCGAAGACTGATTCGCCACTTATGCTGACTACCGTTGACGTGTCCGCTGACTGTGCAAACTGATGACGTGTCTGCCAACTCAGATGATGACGTGGCCTGCTGATTGGGCGTACGGACTGCCACGTGTCACTCTGCGATTGGTCCGTACAAATGCCACATGTCACACTCTGGTTTGTCCACATCAGATTCTGTACCATGTGCTGACATCAGCTATACGGATGATGACGTCATCACTGTACCTTCAGTCCACAAGTCAAACCTAAAACTTTGACCAGCTGTATCTTGAGCCTCCGATGTCGGATTTCGACGAAACGAATGTCATCGAAATCGTCTCGACGAGTTCTTTGACTTGACCCTGCTTCAGTTGATTTATGAAACAATCATTTTTTTCGCTTCTTGGATGCCCTTGATTCCAGTTTGACCGAAGGTTTGACTGGCTATAACTCGTGCAAACGGACTCCTTTTTGCTTCGTTCGAGCTGCGTTGGAATCAGGACGCTGAGCTCTTTCTGATGGTGTATATTTTGGAGAGAAATGAGACACTTCAATTTTCACTAAAAAATGTCCACCGGATCACCCGGTTTGCATCACCTATAGAGTGCTCGTGCTGGAGGTTTTCCGGCAGGTGTGCATCATTGATTTCATGTTCTGTAGCAGCGAAAGTGTCAAGAGGAAGGGATTCTTCACTTGCCTGAAGAGTTTCAAGTCAATAACACTTATTAAAAAATGATCACATGAGCTGCTAGGGGACAAGCTGGCACACCTGGGGTTAGTACTAGTAAATGATAAGTGGGATTACAACCCTTTCAATGACCTACCTGAGCCACATATGAAAGTTATACATGTTCCCCGACCATACTGGGAGAAGCGGCGTAATAACCGGACCGATAAAGATGAAGATTTGGTTGAATTAGCACAAATCCCTACGCCAGATACTAGGGGCCCATGGCACAAGTTCTACTTTCCAGTGGCCGTGGCCAAGGACAACCTTCAGAGTGCAACATGCATAATAAGTTGAAAGTAGACGAGGAATGGAGCGATGAAAAAATAAAATCTTTCTGGAGATACCCCCAGGAAACAGGACAGTTGAAAGCTCCTTATAACCAATTGAAGGACGACCAGGAATTTGAAAGATGGTGGGATGAAGGCCATCCCAGCCCGACCTCTAGTGCTAACAGAAGCGAAGCAAAAGGCTTTGAGGAGCAGGAGGAAGAAACGGCAACATCAGCGCAGGAGGGCGATGCCTCCGGGCATGCCGCCTATGTGGGCACTAATGTGCGCTTTAACATATCAAGGGGCTCGCTTACACGCACATGGGCCGCTAAACCGGTCAGGCTAATTCCCCAGCAGAAGGATCCGACTACAAGGTTAGTGAGTGTCCCCCCGCGAAAAGGCAATGCACGGAAAGTGTTATCAGGACAGTTTCACATGAACCGGCCGAAGGGGAAACACCCGCTGCTAGTGAAATGCTAGAGATTGCGGGCGAGTCCCAAACGATTCCGAAGCCACCGCCGACCAGTCAGCAGGTACATTTCACTCCTCCCTCTCTTACATCTCATTCTTTCACGTCCGTCCTTGCTCAATTAGCAACTCCTGCCATTAGTCCGAGCCCTCCACCCTCTGTTTCTGGTCCGGCTTATTCCGTTGGATTTGCATATTATTCGCAAGTCCAACCGTTTATAATTACCCCTCCGAGCATGCTAACACCTACTGCTACCGCCCAAACTTTCCTCACCTCGCTTTCTAAAAATATTCCTCCCATTGGCCCTCACTCTTTTTTCGAGATGCTTACAGATCCCTTCCCATTGCAGCAAGCCGATACCCAGGCAGTGACTCTTTTTCCCCGGCTAAGAGGCCTTACGACTGAATCTCCGGTTCAGCTGTTGCAAATGTCTAACCCTGCCGATAACCCCCAGGCTAAGTTATGGAACGTGCCACACTTTTCTCCGCAAACTGTCACCCTCCAGAAGAAACAAATGCGTGCGCCTATGAAAGTTACCTATCCCTATGCCCTACCTTCTGGCGTTCCTTTCGCAGGGGGGCTGGTTTCATCACCAGCTGAGTTCATAGCACAGATAGATTGTGGGAAGGAAGTGCGTGCAAATAGAATGAGGCGACGCAGGGAAAAGGATGACAATGCCCCCGCCGAGCCAAGAGTACAGGCTTCGTATGACGAGGCCCGCCAAGAATTAAAATTTGCAACTATGTACCCAAGGATAAACAAGCCCCAGGGAGAAATGCAACTAGAGGAATATGAAATTTATGCTGTCGGACTGGACATGAAGGTAGTCCGGCCACAAGATAAAGTCGAAATCATGGAGGAGACACAACGGGTGGTCACTTCTGACTTCCTAAAAACTAGTCGCCAGTTAAAGAAGAAGGATGAACAGCTCAAGGTAGCCAAGGAAAGGGTGAGCTTTCTAGAGGCAAAAGAAAAATTTTTAGAGGCGGATATCGCCCGAATGACAGAAAGGGCGCTAACAGCAGAAAATGAGAGAAACAGGCTTCAAGACGAAATTGCGAAGACCCAAGTAGCTGACCCAGTCTTATTAAAAGAATTGTAGAATCAAAACCAAGTAGCGTGACAGAGCCTACGGTCGATAGAGGAGGAGTGTGAACGTTTCTGCCTTGAGTACAGTCAGAGGCTGGCAGAGAAAGGTGAGGAGATGGAATGCCTACAAGAGTAGTATCAGCAAAAGGTACAGGAAAAAGAGGCCGAATTCTAGGGTCTGAAGACTAAGCTAGAAGACGAGCTCTGAGAGACAAAAGCTTCATTAGAAGAGCAATCGGCTAACCACTCCAAAGCTGAACAAACTTGGAATAAAAAAATGAACAGCTATGCAGAGCAGTTGGCATCCAAGATAAAGAAGAAGGCAGAATTCGCCGAGGCCCTCATTTCAAGAGACGCGGAGATTTCTTCGCTTAAGGCCTCTCTGCTACCAGCCCCTGCCCAACCTGATATCATTCCACTAGTCAGGCAATTGTATATTTCTCACTGGGAGAAAATTAAAGCCTTCTGCCTAAATCTGCAGCCTACCCTCCGGTTCATCGACAAGGCATTAAAACTCAATCAGGAAGTCCATGACACAATGGAACAATTCTCGTGTTTCATCCTGGAAAAGGTTCCCGAGGTAAGGGACTTGCTAAATAAGCTATACTCGGTCTCAGACAAGATCCTTACCGGGGTGGGCATCGAAGATTGGGACACCGCAGCTCAAACGGCAAATAGATTCATTCATTGCCACTCCACTTTCTAGCGTACTAAGGCAGCGACGACTTTTCTAAACAAAGCGCTGGATGGCATTCGAGGGAGTTTCTCTGAGTTGGGCAGGTTGGGATTGCCGTCTCCGTTCCTTGAGAATGGCACTATTGCCACGACTGCACAGATTACAGAGGTTATTGAACAAAAGGAGAATGATCTGGAAGCATTCAAAGAATTCAGCAGCCCCCAACAGCAGCAGATATCGAGGCAATCATTCATCCACTCTCTCAGCTGCTTTTCCATATCCAAGCAGGCGCTGGCCTGCCAAAGATGCTGCCTCATAAAGAAGCTATTGATCTCCGCGGGGCACAAGAGAATTTGTGCAGCATGGCAAAGCCGTCCGAAAATGAATGGGTGCCTTTGCAGGCTGCACTTTCCAAGCTCTAACTTCATTCGCCCTATAGATGAAGGCTCTGGTCTGAAGAACCAGAAAGTTTTGGGTTCTCCGTTCCTTATCTGAAATGCCCCTGTTAGTCACCAAAAGCTGTTGAAATAATGATTCAAGCAGCTCCCTCCGGGTTCTTTTTTGTACATATCCGTGTGCTGGCCTATGCGTCTCCGCGTTTCTTCGACTTCCCGACAGGTTTTGATCTTTCCCTTTGCACATTCCTCGCTTCGCAACTTCAGCTGGCGGCTCCCCTTTCGGCTCCTGAAATGCTACGCTGGGCACCCACGTGTCTCGCCTACGGGGTTTTTCATTTTCTGTTGCTTCGTGTTTCCTTCGGGTTGCTAAGCCTTCCATAAAGGTTCGGTACTCCTAAGATTCATCAAGGGGCCCACATCTTGGTATGTGGCGGTGTATCGTAAACTTTCCTAGCAGGGATAGAATATGCTGCTGCAGGCTGCGAAAGATTTCTATAGGCCTTCTTTATTTCCTGGCGGGACCTACCTTCGCCCACATGTCAGCGGTTCGCAGTTTTTAAAACAGCAGCAGGGATGAGAGCACCACGGGTTGCGAAATGCGGCCACGCGTCTTTCGCCACCCGGTTCATATGGCCTTCCCCCATTTTCAAAGTGACCTCAGTCCCTTGAACACGTGTCACTTCTCTGCAAGCTCTCGGTCGATAGAGGAGGAGTTTTCATTCGGGCCGCGATTTGTTGCCATGTGCCTTACATTGATTATCAAGCAAGCTATGGGATGGCCGAGTGGGATAATGTTATTGGGTGTTGCTCGTCATGGTTCTCTGAAGCGGTAGGTGGCACTTGTCGCTTCGAAGCCTGGTTGGGACCACTGACATTATTACAAAGGGCACGCCTGTAATTGATCAACTGGATGCTGTACTCTGACTGGTTGCTCTCATAACGACATTAGGAATATTCTTATTTGGACATCATTACGGGAGATTGTGGGATCTTTCTGTTACAACTCTCCAAGCGGTGGGATTTTGCTCTCCGGCTATATATACTCTCTCTGTCGAGGGAGAAAAGGTCCAAGATTTTTAGAAAGAATACTAGTTTTAGCAAGAGACACCAGACCTCTTTTGCATGTTTATTCGCAAGGAACTTTCAGACTGTGCCTATTGTTCGGCCTTTCTGTTTTTCATGTTTTGATTAAACTGTAAACTGTGCTTTTTATTTTCTTAAACATTTCATTTGAGGAGACTTCTATACATTGAATGCAAACTTGCTTATCTAAATCATGTCTTAATGACTCTTCTTAGCAGTAAGAATGTATGCAATACTATTTTATGTCAATTAAATAGATTGTTCATACTATAGCTTTAAGTTTCCCATGTTTTGGAACATAACAATAACATTCAGGCCCTTAAGTCTATGATTTATCGTGCCTATTAGTAAGCTTTGGCGCATCGCCTTAGATTAATATTTGTTTCATTATATTCGCTTCCTTTTCCCTTTCCAAAACCCATTATATAGAAGAAGCTGACTTCTTTAAAATCTGGAGGTCACTCAGTTTGGCGCAAAGGGGTCCCCTTTGAACTGAGTTTCCCATAAGGCACTGTTACCTCGTCAATTTTTGGCATCAACATTATGATTAAAAAATAGCCCTAACAAAATATTTTAATGAACTTAGTGACAAGCATAGTAGACCCCCCCTTTCCCAAATTTAGGTGCAGAATGATTGGGAAACAGAGAAAATTAACTCACGACTTTTTTCGCACAAACTCCAATTTCTGGCAGTAGCTGCTCGCAATTTCACCTTTGGCTCTGAAACTATTTTTATGAAATACTTGGATGCTTTGTGATACAAATGAAATGAATAAATTGATTTTATGTCGATCAAATTCCGCTAGTGGATGTCTCATCTGCCATTAAATCTCACTCGCGGGCCGCACGAACGGCTCCAACCATAATTTTATACATATTTAAATTTGAGCCGTTGATCCTTCAGTTTGATCAAATCATCGACGACCATCTTCAAAACAGGCTGACATAATTGCAAACACAGAAATAAAGGGGCCCACTATGTCATACGCCGCGAAGGAATGCCACGTGGCAGTTGCCCATGATATCACAATCCTTTGATTTATCATTGCGGGATGGCGGGCACCGTCAATCTTTTTACCATAAAGCCTGCTCCTTCAAAAATGGTCGTCGTCCTTTCCTTTAACTATCGAGTAGCTTTTCCCTTAAAATCATAACATCTGCGTTGAAATAAAACACATGCATCTTACAAGCACATTAGTAATCCGCCCTGTAATACATTTAAAATCAACAAACGCTTTCTTCACTCCTTAGGCTTCATTGGATGAGACACGTGGCAGGCACCCGCGACATCGCGATCCTGAAATTCCTAATCATAAGATGGCGGGCACCGTCAATCTTGAAGAGACAACTCATCAATGGTCACGCAAATTTCATCCTTTATGAAAGGCACGTGGCACTCGCCCGTGATATCGCGATCCCTGTAATCGCTGATCGCGGGATAGCGGGCACCGTTGATCTCGTTCCTTTAACACAGTCGCCAGCCATGTCGTTCAAGCAGCTTTTCCAGTGAGATTATAACATATCCGTGGATTTAGAATATGTGCGTCTTGAGAACACTTTAGTAATCCGCCCCTTAATACATTTAAAGCTGGCTAGTGTTTCCTTTACTCTTTAGGCTTCATCGGATGAGACACATGGTGCCCGCCCATGATTTCACAATGAATCCAAGCACCATCGCGGGATGGTGGGGAATGACTCAGATCAAATGGTAGTTGGTCAGCGATAGCTCAAATTTGATCCCCTGGATAGGACACATGGTGCCCACTCGTGATTTCACGATCCTTGAATTCCCGATCACGGGATGGCGGGCACCATTGATATCTACAGGAAATAGATCAACGGAAACACTAAATCAACCTTTGAGCTCCCCCGGATAGGGCACGTGGTGCCCACCCATGATTTTGCGATCTTTGAATTCCTGATCATGGGATGGCAGGTACCGTTGACATCTGCAGGAAATGGATCAATGGCAGCAGTAAATCAACCCTTGAGCTCCCCTAGATAGGACACATGTCGCCCACCTGTGATTTTGTGATCCTTAAATTTTTGATTATGGGATGGCGAATACCGTTGATATCTAAAGGAAATAGATCAACGACAGCACTAAATCAACCCTTGCAAAATAAAACATTCATTAAAAGGAGAAGTAGGCATTACTAGGTGGATGACAAATAAAACAAGAGCTGCAGGACAGCGAAGTTCCTGCCAAAAAGTTATTAAATAGTTATGTTTTAAGAAGTTAGAAATAAAATTATTGATGAGGTGGGACTCTTATGTAAGAAGAACAAATGATTAAGTTAAGGATTGTATTTGTTGTTATAACTTTTTTTTTTTTTAGACTGCAGGATATTTGTTGTTATAACTTTAGTTCTAATATATTAAATTATATTTTAGATGGTATATATGTTATATATATATTGTTTATATATTATAATATTATAATGATGTTAAAATTATATATTAGATATTATATATGTTACATATGTATTATATAGTGTATATATTATAATATGTTGTTAAATTAATAATATAATATATTAAAAATATATTATTTATTTGAATTTGTTATTAATTATTTTATATATTTAAATTTAATAGTATGGAAAATATAAAAATAGACAACCTAAGTTAAATGATTTATATTGGTAACATAGGAGACAAAAATTAAGAGAAAATATGTTATTCAAAATTATAAAAAATAAAACAATATGCTACTTATAACACTATTTTTTCATGAAGTTACTAGTTAAATTTTAAATAAAAACATAAATATTAAAATATATAACATAAATTTTAATTTATTTTAAAATATAAAAATCTAATTAAAATGTGGTAATTTATTTTTTAGAGTTTAGACTTAGATTTCTATTTTCCCTATTTTTATTATTTTGATCTTGCATGCTTACATTAACCATAATTCATTGATACAAAAAAAATAGGAGAGATAATATTTTTTTTATTTTGATTAATCAAAAAAGATAAGTATTAAAGATTGAATAAATTAAAAATCATAATAAAATATTGATTCAAGAAGAAAATTATTAAAATTAAAATTATTTATATTAATAATTAAAATATAAGATAATAAAAAAATTAAAGGAGTTGAGAATTTTTAAACTTAATTATTATAGTGGATGTCTTAAACAATTATTCTTTTGGAAATATCAAAACTAAGAATGAAACCAACATAAAATTTTAATAAAATATATTTCAATAAAATGATGTGTACACTAAGTTAAAGCATTTATATTGCTAGTCAAATGGTATGTAGGGAAAACAAAAACTAAGAGATAAAAATATTTAACAAATAAAAATATATACTATCTATAGCAACAATTTTTTGGGGGCTAGAGATTTATAAATTATAGGTTGAATGGTAAGGCTAACAATTTTTGTTGTGGTTTGTATTTTTCTTCTGTGCTTTGTTTGTGCTAGGCTGTTGCCCATTTGTCTTTCACTCTCTTTGTTTATGCTTGTGTTTCTCCTTTTAGTTGTTTAGTTGTTTTGTTGGGTTGAGGTGTCTATGCTTTTTCTAAACAAAACTATTTAAAATTAAATTATATCAGTAGTCAAATGCTATGCAAAAAATAAATAAATAAAAAAATAAAAATTCTTACTTTGTAAAATTTGAAAACCTAATTATTATAATGATGAGTTTGTTTATATTAAAAGAAAGGTAAAGATCACATGAATTATTCACACTTAAAAAAATGGAAAACATCCTACTTATACATTTTTTTCACTTATTAAATAGTGACTATTAAAATTCCTAATAAAATAAATAAATATTATAGTATAGCATAATAGCTCAAATTCTAATTAATTTAAAAATATCAAAATATAATTAAAAGAATAAAAATAATTACCACTGTATACCACTAACCTAAAATAATGAAAAAAGAGATAAAAAGTCTTACTTTGTAAAATTGAAAAGTCATTCAGTCAAACTGCATCTTATAGAAACTAAAAATATATACCTTTACATGGTAAAATTGAAAAACCTAATTATTATATTAGCACATTTTTTATGTATTAAGAATATAGAAATTATTATTTAAAAAAATATTATTTATTAAAAATTTAACTCTTTTTAATTAAAACAATGAAAAGAATAGTCAATTTATAACACTAATCTAAAAGAATGTAAAAAAAATCTAAATTATATATAAAATAAATATTTCAAAATATAAAATATAAGTATAAATTTAATGAATAGGTTGAATGATAAGATTAGCCATAACATCTAAAAATTAAGGAAGTTATTAAAAAAGACTAAAATTTAAATATAAATTTGTTGATTAAACTATAATCTTCTTAAAAATTAAAAATATTAATATCAATATAATTTAACTATTTTAATTTAAAAATATTTTAAATTAATATGAAATATGATTTGTTACAATATATATAAGATTAATACATGAATACTAAGTATAATTTGTTACAATGTAGGATTATATACAAGTGATAAGATTAATAGATAAATACTAAGTATGATTTGTTACTATGCATGATTACCCACCATTCCATAATAATCGTTAATGAAAGTAATGGAAGTGCCAAAATCATTTATATCGGGTGAAAATTGTGTACCAATTAGATTCAAGAGAATTGATTTTTGAAATATATTTTGTTATATAATTCGCATCTATACATTGATAATAGATTGAAAAAATTCAAATACAAAAATTATTCAAGGTCTCATTGGTTAAAGTGAGAGTTATTAATAACTAGTTAAATTCTGGTGGTGCCTATAGTTCCTCGGGGAACTAAAAATTATATTTATAGAAGAAAAATAAAATAAATCTACAATTTGTTTTATAATTTCACTTACAACTTTAAATGTATGTTCACTCATTAAGTTGTATTTTTTTTACAATCACATTTTTATTTTAGATGTTTGTTTGTAAAATATAAAGATGCATTAAAATATATTAGAAATATTTTTCTTTATATTATATAGCATTCATAGCATTAAATTAATATAGAATAATTTCACAATATCACTTAACCAATCAAGAAAAATTAATCATTACTATGCAACATTATTCTCACATCAAACTAACAAATAAACATTGAAAACAAATTTATTTTTTTATATTATAACATTTATAACTTAAACCTTTTATACACAATATCAAGTTAATTATAAAAAACACATAAAATTATTTATAAGCAACTTAAATTTTTTAACAATTTAATAAAATATAATTTAATATAATTAAGAAAAATTAAATAAGAATTATAGATAAATTTATGAAATATTGATTTACTTATCAAGAAAAAATTAATTATAAATTTACTTATTATTGATAAATTTACTTACCAATCTATTTTAACCATCAAGAAAAAATTAATCATTAGTGATTGCAACATTATTGACACATCTTTTAAACTGACAAATAAACATTGAAAACACATTTATTTTTTAGTTCCTACCAAGGGAACTATAGGCGACCCCTTTTCCTTAACAAGTTATTAATAACTTTGATTTTAACAAATGAGAACTCAACTTTTTTTCTGTTTGACAAATATTTGTATATAGTTAAAGTAAATATGCAAGATTTTTAACTTTTCAAATTTCAAAAATTAATTTTCCTCAATTTTATTGGCTACAAAACTTTGAGCGATAAGGGTGGATTTTCAGGAAGCATAAACTTTTTATCGCAACTTTTCAAGGTTTTTTTGCCACAAAGACCATAAACAAATTAATGTGCTTCCATTACTTCCATTACTTCCATTTCAGAATCTTAACTAATTTTTACGAATTTTTTTAAACTTAGGTTGTTTATTTCCAATAATTCAATGAGGTAAACCATACTAACTATTTTGAAAATTAAATTACACTATAACAATAAATTACTTTTTATTAAATTACACTATAAAAATAAATTACTTTTCATTAAATTACTTACTAATTACCCCTCACATTGGGTACGTAACATTTATTTACTATTTTCCTTTGCATTATTAAAATAATAATAATAATTAATAAAATTTAAACTTTGAATAACAAATGCTAACTAATTAATCAATATAACATCAAAATTCAACTATTTTTAATTACCTTTAATACTCAATTGATTTGTAGCATAAATTTAATTGAGCCAATTCTTTCAAAATATTAATACCAATTACTCAAAAAATTTACTTTTTAATATAAATTAATTAATTATTATTTAAAAATAAATGAATACCTTGTAAATTATTTTTATATTATAATTTAAATAAATTAATACTAATCACCTCTCTTTGTCATACCAATTCTAAAACAACACTTATTAAACATATATATTCAAACTAACAAATTTTCAATTGTTTTGAAATTTGAACTAACTCTAATTACTAAGATACGCTTTGCAAAAATAAAATAAAATGAAGACTACACACTATTTAGAATAAATACTTTCACTACTTTATAAAATATTTATTATTTTAAAATTCAACTTTAAAATTAACAAAGAATTACTTTTAAATCAAATTTAAATTATTAATATTAATAAATTAATCATTTAAATCAATCACAAATTCTATCATATTTGTTTTAGAAATAATTCGCCTTCTATTTACAACTTATATTAATTACTATATGTTAGTTTTTGAAATAAAAAATGTTAACTACTTAATAATTAATAAGGAAATAAATAAATTTATTATATTAATTAAATAAATAGTCTAAATTTAAATATTTGTAAAGACAAATATATATATTTTATATTATATTATAATTTTTTTTAAAAAAAATAAATATTAATTAATAATAAAATTATTTTTAAATTTTTTTTTTAAAGTAACAAGGCCATTGACCTCGCCATGGATTTATGCACACTGTAAATATATTTTTAAATATTTATATTGAATTAATATATATATATATATATATATATAATTATTATATTTATATATGTATTAATTAGTAATATATATATTTATAACTATATAAATTAAAATTGACATGATTCCCTTTTTTATATTAATATTTGAATAAAAATATTATCATAAAATATTAAACTTTAATTTATTGAAGTAATGAAATGTATATGATTTTAAAAATTGTAAATAAATTGATTGAGTAAAATAATTTAGAAGAAATAATATAAAGAAAAATTATTTTAATTATTAGATTTTTTTTTTTATAAGAAAAACATAATTTCCTTCAAGATCTTTTCATAAGAATATGGGTTTGAGCCACATAAAATTATTTTAGAAAAAAAACTATCTTCAAAATAAATTTTAATTTTCAAAGAACATAAAAATTAAATATATGCATTTTAATATTTGAGTCAAATATAGATTTTTAAGAAATATTTTTTTTATATTTTTTTTAATTGATTCCTCTACTTGTTAAGTAGGAAAGCATAACTAGCTATGCATATTCATCTCAATTCCTTTCAACCTTATAAGTTAATATTCAAGTAGATACCTACTTATTAATTAGGAAAACTTGACAAACTATGCAGATTGTTTGTAACTATGTTTACCTAAACAAACTCTTTCTATTCCTCTCAATTCCTTTCATCCACACGTGTTCATTCTAAACTATGAAAAATAAACTACCTCATCCTCAAAAAAATTTGGCTACACAACAAGTACAATTACGTTTCTTAATCTATAACATCATGTAATATTATAATCTTATCAAAATATTATCTTTTGACAACTCAAGCATGATCATCCTTAAATAGTTTCAAAAATTTATATCTATTGGATAACATAGTGAATTTGAGCAACTTAGTTTTCCCTAGATTTTGAAAGCAATTATAGTAGCATTGAACTTAGAGACCACAATGTTGTATTATGACTAAAACAATTTTTTTCCTTTAGATGGACTTGACAGCATATGTAGAGAAGCATGAATTTGTTTTCGATGTAGTCCTAGATGAGCATGTCACAAATGATGATGTGAACTAATGTACCCATGCCATTGTTCTCATTTGGAGTAAAATCATTATATCATGCTTATAAGTATCCTTGATTACGTCTATCAATAGATTGCCTAATCTATATTGAGAATGTCATAATCTAAAAATATTGTCAGGTGAATGGCATAATCTATAAAAAGGGGTTAGATATTACTATTATTAACACCTAGAGTTTTCACATGGTACACCACTATTGTAGTCAATGTACTACAAATTTGGTCGGAACATTTATCTCTCTTAATGGTGTCAAAAGTTCTATCTTAATATTGATGACTAAAAGCAAACTGGATGTTGAAAGAGTGTTGGTTAAACTTGAATTTTTATGGTATGTCATACTTCTATGGTTTGAATTAGTGTTATGATTAGGGTCAAGTTCAAGTTATAGTTAGGTTTTATTTGGGCTTATTTTGGTTAATCTTACAATTGGGGTTTAACTAGAATGCTAATTGAACCCTAATTTAACCCCAACTACAAGGTTCAATTAGAGTCAGGGTTCGAGTTCAATTAGGGTTAGGGTTGGCATTCAATTAGTGTTATGATTAGAATCAAGTTCAAGTTACAGTTAGGGTTCAATTAGGCTTATTTTAGTTCAATTTAAGGGTTTAAGGTTAAGGGTGGAGGGGATAGAGATAGAGGGAGTGAGTGAGTGAGTGGGAGAGAGATCTAAGAGAGGGAGAGGGGGTAGGATATTGAAGATAGTTGAGAGAGATAGAGAGAGGGAGGGAGTGGGGGAGAGAAAGACCTACGAGAGGGAGTGAGTGAGTGAGAGAAAGACCTAAGAGAGGGAGAAGGGGTATGAGGGAGAGACTTGAAAGAGAGACCTGAGAGAGGGAGAGGGGGTAGGAGGGAGAGACTTGATAGAGATAGAGGGTTTAAGGGTTTGGGGTTTAAGGGTTAAGGGTTAATGGTTTAGGGTTTAGGGTTATGGGTAGTGATGGAACTTCAAAGTTTTGTTCTGAGTGTTCTATTTTATAAAAACAACACATATGGACTAATAGCTAAACACCAAAAATCTATTTGTTGTTATAAAAAAAATACATAATGATTTAAAATACAATTTATATTGAACAAAATTGGACCAATAGTTGAATCTTATTTTCCCTCTATATCTATTTTCTTATTGTTCCTATTAGTGGTTAATTAAATCTTCATTGAAAACCTACAAAGAGCTTGGGTCCTTCAATCTCAAAGCTTGTCTAATTTCTTGATGAGAATCATTCACATTGATTCCCAATTTGTGCTCCAATTGCATGATACATTTATAAAATGCACTTGGTAATTTAGTATGTGGTTGAAATATTAGAGTAACAACAAATGGTTCTTTTCATTTTTGGCACATGATTGGCCATTTTTACTATGCTAAATTTTTATTTTCACTTTTATTTTCATGGTTTTCATGTTAAATTTTCATACATTTCTTAGTCTTTCTAAAAAAATAAGTGAAGGTTCTATTAATGTCCCCAATCTTGCTAAATATCATGTATAGAGAAAGTTCAATATATAAACTACCAATTATAGAGTATAACAACAAAATGAATTTAAAAACTACTACATAGAAACAATGTTTAGAATAATTCAAAATAGATATACCATTCTCCTACAAATACTATGTATAGAAACCCTATATATGTAGCCACACTTTCACCCTCAAAATCAATAGAATAAATTCTCATACATTGTTTCTATAATGAATTTAGAGAATAAATTATAAGATTTAAATTAAATAATGAATTTAGAAAATATTAAATCAATCAAAAATTGTTTCTATTATCCAAAATACTATATAAGTAAATCTAAGCTCTCAATCTTAAGCCTTAACAATAACCCTAAGTGAACACCTATCCTAATTCAACCTTAACCCTGATTTAGCCCAAACCGTAACCTTAACCCTAACCCTAATTGAACCCTAACCCTAATTAAACTCTAGCCCCGATTGAAATCTAACCCTAATTAAACTCTAGCCGTAATTGAACCCCAACCCTAACCCTATTTGTTCCTAACCCTAGTATCTCACAAATATAGGATCAAGACCTTGCCAACTCTGGTAAACCTTATTGGATAGTGATAAAAGCTACATTTTCTTTCATTAAGGTAGAAATTTTTTGTTATACGACATGCCCCTTGAAAATTGGAGATAGGCACTGCAAAAAGAAGGTAAACACTAGTGAAAATGGTTAGTGGTATTGTGGAAGATGTGATAAAAATTTCCCTAAATGTGATGATGTAACAAAAAAAGAATTGAACATTTTGAAGCATGAAAAACAAGATGATGTTAAGTTTTCACACATTATACAAAATTTCCTTTTCAACAGATATATCTAAGTTAGTTAATGCCATTTTGTGATGATATACAGAGTATAACAACAAAATGAATTTAAAAACTACTACATAGAAACAAAGTTTAGAATAATTCAAAATAGAGATACCATTCTCCTACAAATACTATGTATAGAAACCCTATGTAGCCACACTTTCACTCTATCCCACTCTCTCCCACTCTCTCCCACTCTCTCCCACCCTCTCCCACTCTCTCCCACTCCCTCCCTCTCTCTCCCACTCTCTCCGACCCTCTCTCCCACCCTCTCACACTCTCTCCCACTCCATTTTACTCTCTCCCAATCCCTCTTACTTTCTCCCTCCCTATAGAGATACCATTCTCCTACAAATACTATGTATAGAAACTCTATGTAGCCACACTTTCACTTTCTCCCACTATCTCCCACCCTCTCACACTCTCTCCCACTCTCTCCCACTCTCTTCTTTCCTCTCTCCCCCACTCTCTCCCACTCTTTGCCACCCTCTCTCCCACCCTCTCCCACTCTCTACCACCCTCTCCCACTCTCTCCCTTCTACTTTGCCTCCCTCACTTAAGCCCACCCTCCACCTCCTAATTACTCTCGGGTATATATAGAGGAGTAAGAGGGAGATAAAAAGAGAAATAGAGATAGAGATATATAGTAGGAGAGATGGAGAGATGGAGCGAATGGGAGAGAAAGGGGGGAGAGGGAGAGATAGCTCAATAGATAGAGAGGGGAAGAGGGAGGAGTGACATAGATAGTGGGATATATAGAGAGTGACAGGGAGAGATATATCAATCACCCTCCCTATATCTCTATCTATTCATCCTTATCTCTTTATCTCTCTACCCCTCTCTATCTCTTTGTCTCCTTTTCTATTTGTATATTTTACACATTCTCTATATTTTCTTCCCTATATATATTTATCTTTGTCTCCTTAAGAGTGCAATGGGTACATTGAAGAGGTCTTAAAGAAGAATTATCATATCTTTAATCAAATGGTATGCTACCTTGAGCATAACTCCCCAAGGACACATGCTATCCTTGGATTGTTGACATGAAACAACCAATCAAAATTTAGTTTCTCTCTCATATTAATATATATTACTATTATATTAAATATATTCTTTTATTAATTATATTTTGTATTATATAAAATATACTCTATTATTAATTATTAATTATAATAATTTTATACATATTTAATAATTTTGTTAAAGAATATAATATCTAATAAGATAAAGCTTGAATAATTATATTATTTATTATGTAAAATATAGCTAATATATACTTAACTATATTGTAGAATATTAAACCCAGCTAAATGGCACCAAAATTTTGAACTTAATTAACATATTGTAAAAAGCCAAATGAAACCAAAGTTGTAACTTGTCAAATTGGAGAAGTGAAAGGTCAATGCCACATTCAAGGAAGGCTTAAGCGGGAAACAAGGTCAATGCTAGCCGAGGAAGAGTTTAGAGTTAAAAACAAGGTCAATACTCAGCACCTAATTTAAGAGTTTGGAGGAGGAAAAGTAGTCAATAGCAGCACCGAGATCCAGGTTGAGGGCACTCAAGGAAAATTGATGACCAAGGAGAAATGAGTATTGTAAGTTTGGCACCCCCATTCTCTTTAATCTTCAATTTTCATGCCTAGTTTCCAAAGATCTTCTCGTACATTGGCACCCCATTCTCGTAAAATGGTATAAGATAAGACAGAAAAAATAAAATAGATTATACAGAACATATCCACCTACAATCCCATTCAAGCATTTTAATTAATTCCTTGAATTAAACCTAAAATAAGAATCATACACACCACAACAGTGAGATGAACGAAACAACCCTTGATCATTTTATTCAAAATTCAGATATGCTTGTACAATGGAGAGACATGAGTTTGAATTAATCATATCAATTCAAATGCCAGTACTGTCATAAAGCATCAAATCCCCATGAATTCAAAACCTACTATAGAATGACTCAAAACCTAAATTGCATTTTCCCTAAAACCATCAGACTTTACAATTTGCTTTGCAAATTCATCTAGACTCGACCAAAAATATCTAACTTGCTAACCCGTACTTCTAGCCTTGAAATACTTCTTATAGAAAAAGGAGCAAACAAGCATCGGGCTAGAAAGCACACATGTCACCAGCCAATTGGACCACCTTATAATCTTCATCAGTTGGCCAATCAAAATTGATCACCTCATTCACCTTGACACTATAAGGTTTGTACTTAACTGCCACTTGATTTGCTTCTCTTTCAAAAGGCTCCAAGAATGAGCTGGTGCTAATGATTTTGTCCATACAGCTCACCAACAAATCATAATCTGAGTTACCCTATTTTTCATGATTTTGTAATCCAAACATGATATAAAGTGGCTCTTACACTTTTTGTGATTACTGTAGCTTGTGTAACAGACCCTGTGGATACTGTTGTAATTGTAGGATGCATGAATAGGGTGTAGGATTCAACAAAACATGTATGGGAGATCTAATTTTATGAATTTTTATCCATGTGCAGGCCTAATGGGTTGTTTCTAAAACACTGAATATAAATGATACACACACACACACACATATATGTATGTATATGTATTTTTAAATGTAAATGTAAATGTAATTACTGGATGCTCTCCTAGAACAATAAATGCAACATATCAATTATTAAAGAAATATATATCTATGTATATAAATGTGTATTTCTAAATGCAAGTGTAAATGCAAATAGCATATGGTTTTGTAGTGTTATAGATATAATATATCCATAAATTAATGTAATTGAAATTCTAAGTCTTCAAAACATATAATATGAAATCAATCATGTTGATGTTTTTTTCCTGTAAACCAGGTTGGTCTTCTAATCTACCTATGGAATTTCTAATTCCAATCAAGGGCAGCTCGAAGGACCTAGACCAACTGACGAGGATTTTAGTAATAACCTCCTACACTTTGGGCTCTGCAAGACCTAGGAGGGTGGTCCCTATAATGTGTTTATGATCTCTACACCAAACTCATAAACAATCATTAACGATTCACAGATAATCCCACAAATAGCTCAAACAAATAGGATACCACTAAAATGAATTGGCCTTTCACTAGCAATATCAACTACTTGGAGCATGAGATGATTACAACATTATTTCGTAACTTATGATAGTCATTTTATTTGCAATTTGGCGGCAAACCCTAAGAAAAGACATATGGACATAGAGTTTCACAAATTCACACAATTTAGATCAGTGCCATATACCATTGGGGAGTCAAATTCACAAACATTCATTACTCAACAACAGATTTAAATACTTAGCATGCATGATCCCTGGTAATATTGCATTAAAATAGTGTCAATTCCTATCCCAACCCAATACTTCTTACTAAATCCCTCTACAAACATACCCATCCATGATTCCATCCAAGCACTTTAATTAATTCTTTGAATTAAAGCCAAAACAGATAACACACACATCAGAGCAATGAGATGAATGTCATAATCCTTGATTATTCTATTCATAATTATGATATGTTTGTATAGAGGAGAGACATGAGCTCGAGATATAACATCATAGCTCAAATGCTAGTGTTGCTTATGAAACATCAAATCTCCATAACTTTAAAACCCATTATAGGATAACCCCAAACCTAAATTGCCTTAACATTCAAAAAGGTTCTTACAATCTACTTTGCAACTATACCTAGAATCGACCTTCAAAATATCTGACTTGCCAACCCT
>VDFB02177975.1:0-24546 GCA_007258455.2 Sequoia sempervirens | reverse complement strand
AAGTTTTCTAAGATGACACATTTAATTCCTTGCAAGAAGACTAATGATGTTGTGCATGTTGCTAACCTATTTTTCAAGGAGATTATGAGATTGCATGGACTGCCAAAGAGTATAGTTTTAGATAGGGACACCAAGTTCATTGGATACTTTTGGAGGACATTGTGGAAGAAGATGAAGACAAACTTGAAGTTCAATTCAACATATCACCCACAAATAAATGGACAAATAGAATTGGTGAATATGATTTTGGGTAACTTATTGAGATGTTTGGTTGGAGATAATGTAGGAAATTGGAATATAGTTCTACCACAAGTAGTTTTTTCATACAATAATTTAGTAAACCAAAGTATAGGGAAGACTCCATTTGAGATTGTGACTAGGATACATCCTAGAGGAGTTGCAGAGCTTAGAAACATCAGTATGTGGAATAAGAGGAGTGCAAACATAAAAGAGTTTGTAGGATTCATGGAAAAATTACATAGTTAGGTCTGAAAGCACTTGGAGGACATGAACAATAATTATAAGGAGCAGGCAAATGAGAAAAGGACACATAAGGAATTTCTTCTTGGGGATGAAGTTATGGTATATATCAAGAAGGAAAGGTTTCCAATAGGGACATTGAAAGGAATATGGGTGAGTAGAAACAACTTCCTACACTAATCTAAGTAGGGGAGAGCTACAAAAATTTCCTTTTAACATCTTATACATAGATACAATAATGAGAAACACATAGAAAGAATGAGATAGAACAAAAAGAACACATAAATAATAAACACTAGATATACATGGGGAAACCCTTTCGGGTAAAAAACCCCACCCTCCAAAAGCACAAAATTGTACTGTAATAAATCAAATAGAGGTTACATTGTAGCTCCGAGTACAAATCTTCTTCAACAAGTGATTTAATACAAACACCTATTCTAGAGTGATTCTGACAACAGTTCATTACCTGCAAACAAACTATGCATTCTACAATTGAAGGCATACAATATATAGAGAATACAAGCTAAGAGAAGCATCTAGAAGAGGATGGGCATCCAAATACACATGGTACAATATCCCATTCCATAGACATGCATTTGGACACATATACGATATTCCCTTACACCCCTTACAACCGTCATTACATGCAATATTCTCTCTCCAAGCTTGGGTGCCCAAAATTTCCTTATAATAGCCTATAATAGATACCTTACAACTATCATAAAATATATCATAAATCTGCCATCAAATCTACCTCAAGATCCATCATAAAATCCATAAGAGAATCTGTCATAACTGACCAAAATATCTAATTCTCTTACAACCTATCATAACCCAACTTGGGTGCCAACTTTCTCCATGCATAAGCATGCCTTATGATGCTTCATACAATCTGTCATAAGTCAAAGATTCCAAAGTGATATTCCTATGTCCACTTGGGATGATGATGTGCCATCCAGTCACTTCTAATGGGGATTCCACCCAGCCGGTGGGTCCCAAATTATGACATGACACCATAGGAAATTAAAAATTACAAATAAATAGAATAATACATTAAATTATGATTCTTAGGATGTTTGATTCAGGAAATGCATATGAAGTGGAGTTATCAGAGAATCTTGGTCTATCACCTATTTTCAATATTGCAGACATCTATGAGTATCATGAAGGATAATAAAGTGGTAGTAGCAAAGATATGGAATTGGGGGAGTAGTTGCTACATCAACCATTGGAGTAGATTGAGAAAATATTGGATACCAAAATTGGAAGGAGCATTAGGAACAAGCAATACAAGGAGTACCTGGTAAAGTGGAAAGGAATACTAGTGGAAGATTCATCATGGATTTCTCAGGCTGAGGTGGACCACTTTGGTTTTCCTCTAGCCCTTGGAAAGTGAGGAACTCACTTTTCTTCCAACCCTGGGTGTCTGATGCAGGAGCATCATTGGTTGTAAAGCAATCCTATATCAACCAAAAAAATTATTTTCTTGTAGTTCAGTCTATAATTGTATCAAAAATTTCTTCCACATTTTACTATTGTATCATTTCTCAGCTCACAGAGTAGGATAGTGGTTCTACACGAGGTTATCTACAACATATCCATGTTTCAAGAGATTTGCATTCATTTTCAAAAATTTATCGCTCTCAAAATTTTATTGTCATTTGTAGTCAGAGAATTTAGGGCTAACTTGGTCTAGGTTTGTTGTGCAGACCTTTTTTAGAGTGTGTTTAGCTTAATGGAACATTATACAAAGCTTTTAGATCTAAGGGGAACTTTCTTAGAGATCTGCAATATGTTTCATCTCATGATGGATTATCTTCTCATATTATTTGACCAACCTACACACTTCATCATACATTGGGGTTTGTAAACCCTTAAGGACAACACAAATCATAATTGGATATCGAGATTCATATTTAATATCATTTGCAATCATTTGGAAAGTAGTTCAGTTATTTGATAGTTGAGTTTATAACTCAAGAAGTTTGTATATTAATATTTGACTTTAAATAAGGCCTTGGTCCAATTATAATATCTATAATGCCCTTACGACAAGCCTATGATCCCTAGTTATTCTTCCTATGAGACATATGTTGCATGTAAGATTGAATTTTGTTGAATCAATGATAAAGCATGTTTTATGAGTATTTTCTTAAGTTATTTTCCCTGTGTTGACTCTAAGATGCATGGTTGGATAGTCCTTCTTGGACCCTCTAGCCATGGTTGAACCATGAACATTGTCTATGACTATTATAAACCTATGAAAAGAATATTATGTGTAAAGAAAAAATAATAGTTGCATACTGCTTATTACTATAATATATCTAATATGAGTATTCTACCAAATTAAGTGATTCAATCATGACTATAACCTTACACAAAATCTTGTTGCTATTATAAAAAAAATGTGTTATCCTTAAACTCTATAAATATCAATAGTAGCATGTGATTATAGTATTTGAATAGTAGTGTACTGATAAACATTTGAAATCAGCTATGATGTTCCTACAACACAATAGCAAAATTGTATAAATGAAACTACCATTTCATGGATCTAAATCTTTTATTTCAAATCGGCATATCAAATAGAGTATCTATAGTTATATATATGTACATATATATACATAACCATATTGTATGTATATATAATGGTGAAAATATGCATCACATGTTACAAACTAATTTCTTATGGATTAAACCTGCAAGACATTAAAATTATTTATTATTGCATGAAAATGAAAATATTATTACACTTACATTAAAAATATTGCATGACATTGAGAATAATAATGTATGCACTTTAATTATTGCATGAAGCTGAGAAATATAATTAAAATCACTTTACATGTTTATAACTAGTTGCATCTCAATAATTGAATTACATGTCAATAGTCAAGTTGCATGTCAAAATTGAATTGTATGTCAAATATATATTTTATCATCATTATGCATGAAAAGATTGAAATAATGAAAGATGTTCATATAATAATTTGCATGAAAGGAAAATGAGTATTTAATTTTATGATCTTTGGATATCCATGTTATTCTATATGTGAATTGGGTTTACCTTTTGAGATACGGTGCCAAATATGGATCAACAGAGAAAGCTAATACTCTTTTTGGGATCTTTCAATTTATTCTTGTGCTTTGGCCAAATCTATGTTTTCATTGAAATAGATGAATGTTACCTAAAAACTATTGATATGTTTCTCCACCATATCCTAATAGTAGGACATTGCATGTTCATGTTAGAAATTGATGTAGAGATATCAAGTTTCTTTAGGGTTCCTTCATTATTTCAAGGTTGCTAGGTATTTCATCTAGGGCCAGGTATTCTTCATGTTAGGAATAATTTTAGGGAAGCATAAGCTTTGTGTTTGGGCAGAAAAGTGCTTGAGCCATGTTCTTGTCTCTTGGTTTTCTGATCACCATTAGGTTAGTGGTGGACAAAGACTCGTTAGTGATTATGATACTTTTATATATTTACTTGTATTGTTATGACTAGATGGGCATGATAGCATGAGTCATATTCTTACATACATTATATCTTATATTCTTTAATAGTTGGCTAGATATTACTTCATGTGATGGTGTACCTTATTCTTGTACTTAATATTCTAAATTAGAAACTTTTACATGTGAGATGTAATGTGTTGAGTTTGTATATATTGAAGATGTCTCATTTCATTTATATTTATGTGAAAATGAGTTACTATTATTGTTCATGTGAGAGTTTAAGGTCTCAAACCTTACATTTGGTATCAGAGCTCTAGGTTTAACACTAGGGACTTTGTATACCACACTAAGATGCAAAACTTGACCCAGGTCATTTCATAACCATTTTGGCAGCACTAGGATCTTTGGGTTATATTTTACCCATGCGGTTTTTGGTGCTTGGTGCGTGATTGTGAAAGTACTTGTTTTGGTGAGTCAATTTTTAGCTTCTTGCATGTGTGATTATGATGTTTGTAACAGTTATGTTGCCATTTTTTCCCCTAGTGTGACATGTTGAAGAATTATTTCTTGTGAGGGTTAGTTAGACCCTTGAGTTTTCGAGAAGTTCTTTTAGGTGTGATTTCCATCTCGATGTCTCAATTTGTATTGTGTGAATGCATGACAACCCTTGAGTGGTATTGCTTATACTTATGTGTTCTCTTAGGTGTGTGCATTTGAATGTATGCAATTGAAATTGGGTGGTAATTTCTTGGCTCATGATTGAGCATTTTGAAATGTCTTATGCAACTTAAGTATTGAAAGTAATGTGGGTATGTTATATGTCTGGATTGTAAAAATGTGTTCTTCTAGTAATGTTTCTTATGGTGTATTGTGGATTGTATCCCTAGTGAATTATCATCATATATGTGAATTGATCATGTTAGTGCATGAATGGAATATTGTATTGGAATAATAGAAAACTTTGGTTAATGGCTTGTCCCCAAATCATCTTATCCCTAGGATTATTATAAGAACCTAGATGGTTAATTGACATTAATTTTCATCTTGCATGGGATACATGTTTAATTTCTAAATAAAATTATTTTTATTAGGAGCATTATTCTAGTTTTTCTTAGAACCTTAGTCATAATGTGCCATGTGAATGATGTGGATGTCATTTTTTTTATCATATGACATCGATGCATGATGTGATTAATGTGTGTCATTGCATTGTAATTGTAAATTCCTTGTGGAAGGGGTCCTTGGGTGAAGCCCTACCCTTGTGTGCATAGAATGTGTGGATGTCACAGTGAACCTTAAATTTGGGATCATAATGTGATCATGTCTAGATGAAGTGCATTTGATTAGTGTGGTCCTCATTGGCATGGTTGAGTGAAATTAATGAATTGTGTTTGTATTGTGTTTGAGAATACTCTCTCTAACACACTTTGGATGTTTTAAGTTCCCAAGGTGTTGTGTAGCCCTTACTTCCTCAAATGTGGCTAATATTAGTCACTCAGTTCATGTAATCATGTTTTCAAATTTTGATGTTTTATTTTGGTTATTGATGAATTCTTTAATTGTTGATTACAGATCAACATTAAATTTTTAATTTTCTTATGAGTGGTATAGTCACATGATTTTTCATCTATCAATTATGTAATCCATGGTCACATTTGATTCAATGTTTCAATTGAGATCATTTTACTCTTATTGTTGGAATTGGTCATTCCCCCTCATGGGTTGTATTTTATCTTTGTGGTGGCTATTCTAAATGTTTGAAATTGTTAGTCCTATTCTATGTAACATTTTGTTCCCTATCGTGTTCATAAAGAACCTGTGATAGAATGTACAAGGGAGTGGATGGCACAAGATGGGTTATACCTTGGTTTTTGTGTTAGTTAGAATCATATTGCTTCAAGACTATTGTTCATAATGAAATAGAAGTAGATGTTGTATGGTGTTTGAAAATTATTTTGAAATACTTGTATTCATATAGTTTCTAGGTTTGAGTGATTTTGATGTGTGTGAATATCTTTGTGTTTGGAATTGATTGAATTGTATTTAAATATTTGTTTGAGAGTTTTTATGAAATTATATGTTCTTTGAGTGACATTGAATGTGTGGATATTTGTGTTTGCATCGTGCTTGCATATATTTTCTAGTAGAAGGTTGGGTTTGATTTAGTCCATCAATTGTGTGTGCTCTTGCTTATTTTGGATTTTCTTGTTGTTGTCTTATGGCCATGTTTGCTAGTGACTTGGCATTAGTTAATTTTTTGTTAAGGTGTCTTGGGCATCAAAATACATGTTATTGATAGCATGAAGATGTACATCATGCCATTTGGGATGTGATTTCCATAGCTACATGTATGTTTGAAATAGTGTGGGGCATGGAGGTGCATTAGTAAGTTCTTAGACACATATTATTGTGTTGTTTTATTATATTATATATGTCCACCCTTGTTAAGTTGCTAGTTGAGGTTGTCCTGGTGGTTTTAGGAGTTTCTCCTTGGTTGTTTAGTGGTGTTCCTAGCCTAAGCATAGAAGTAGATGCAATTCAGGTATAAGGAATTAGCTATCTTGTGTATTCTTTTAGAGAGAGATTAGTGATTGAACCCTATAGTGGTTGCTGGTTTCCTTTTCAATCATGATTTCATGATATTTTCAAGTTTTTAAGCCCTTAGGCGGGATATAGTTGAGCATCATAATAGTGAAGATCTAAGTTTTTCCACTATACTTTATGCTTAGTTGTTTCCTTAGTGGTTGCAGTGTGAGTTTTGGGGTTGTAAAGCCTTGTTGTTAGGAGTAATTATGCCTTTTAGAGGCATTTTCCTAGATTCTTGCCTCTAAGAAACCTTGTTTTGTTCCTAGTTTCATTTTGAGAAGCTAGCGTGTTTAGGAAATTTTTGCTTTATACAAGTGGTATCAAGGGAGAACCTTGTGAGTGCACCATAGTTGTAAGTAACACATGCTCTTGTTGAGCATGGAGGTGAGGTAGTGTTACCTCTGGTCTTGTGTCGAGGAAGGTTGATAGACTCTTGTGCCTTGTCTGTGGTTGTGTTAGTAGCTAGATTGAGTTCTTAGCCGTTGTGGAAATCCTTGAGTAGGACCTTGTTAGCTTGTAGTTTTTTGGACCCAGTAGTTGGTTATACCATCAGTTACAAGGGAGACTAGTGAAGGTAGTGTGATCATAGTCATAGTATGAACTAAATTTGTTATATCCTAATAAATTTAAATGATATTTAATCCCTTAAGCAATTATCCCAATGAGATATTCAAGATTATAAAGACTAAGAACCCATTAAATTAATGATGAAAAAAAAAAAACATAATAGAAAACCTATTCTAAGACCTCAAATATTATCCCATTGGGGTAATGGTGTCTCATTGATGTGGAATGGTGACCATTTCCCAATCCCTTGTATAATATGAGCTTGTTTCAATTTATTTTATTGAAGAAAACTGATGAAATTGATGAGACATGAACAAAACATCATATAAAACTATTTTAACATGATAAAGATGTGTTCTAAATGCTAAAATGATTGATAAAATGGATGCCATCTATGCTAAATGGAAACAAAATTCAAAGATATAAGCCATGGATGAAAACTATGCTAAAATGGATGCAAACTAAGTTAACATGGAAGCCATTAATGGCTGCCTAAGCTAATATGGATGAAGATCAATCTAAAATTCTAGTAAAATTCTCAATATGGATGCTTGAGTGAATATGAATTTCAACAACATAAATTTTCTATCAAAATATGGTTCCATTTCTCTCCAAATAGTGATGTATTTATAGGAGAACAAATGAAAAATCAAGGGCTCAGATTGATTTGATCTATCAATGGTCAATATTGAATGGAGGGGGAGACATGGATTAAGGATCCCAATCAATGGATGAGAATCAAAGATCACATGGATCAAGGAAAGACCAAGAGATAAGAATGATTCAAACAAACACACTTTGTAACAACTTTGAAAGTTTATTACAAAGTTTGTTTGAAAGAATCATTCTCTTTTTGAAGCCAAATAGGAGAATATTCCTTTGGAATATTCCCTATACAAAAGGATGGGAGGGGAAATTAGAAATTTAGTAATTAAAACTAAATTTGAATGTGAAAGATGAGGAATGTGAGGATATTCATTAAATTACTGATTTATTTAATGAAAAGGGGATGAAAATATGATATGTAATTAAATAGTTGAGGGTTATTTAATTAAATAAGAGGACTTCTAGAGTTTAAATTAACTAATTTGATTTATTTAATTTAAAAAGGATGAAATGTTAGTGTGAGATGGGGTGAATTAACCTAATTAGATCAATTATATCAATAGATGAAAATGAGGCATTTAATTAAATAACTGGGCTTATTTAATTAAATAGATGAAAAGAAGATGGATTTTATGATGAAATGATGTTAGTGTATCGTATTCAAGTGTGTAGTATCATTCAAGACATTTTTAAGCGTCTATAGATAGTTTGGTGATCTCTAAGGTGGATGTGCACCTAGTGTCGGGTGGTCACTTAGCTTGTGCACCCCTAGAGTTGCATGTTTTTATTTTTGGTGCCTAGAATTCTCGAGAGTTTAGAGGATTGATCTTTGAGTATAACATGTTTGAAGGATCATGTACTAGGTGTACCTATCCTTGCTTGTATAAGATCCATGAGTGGTGTTGGTGGAGCCCACTATGTTTGAAGGATCATGTAACATAGGAATAATAACATCTAATATTTGTCTCTAGATTTGATAGTCATCAATCGAGAACCATTGTGGATCCAATCTTGTCCATGATGGCAAAGATTTGTGACTTGTGAGCATCACTCAATATTATCCTAGAAGTTATTGTAGAATCCTTTCTAAATATACTCATAATAAATATAATCAAGAGTAGAAAATATTGAGAGGTATTCTCTTCAATTAGAGAGAAAATATAAGACTACATAAAAAATATAAACAAGATTAACTATCACATACCAACTAAATCTCATATTTATTCAAGAATACAAAGTTGATTAAAATTTGAAATGTGTATCTTTTCTATATAAAATAAAAATATTATATTAATTACTAGGATTCACAAAAAGATTTGTTCATTGATAAGAAGGATTTCCTCCATACAGATATTATCAAAGTTTTAAATTTTACCCTATTTTCATGTACATGTCAACAAATACAGTGGCTAGCACCCATAAAATTGATTTGTACAAAGAACACCTTTCACCAAATAGGAAAAAAAGTCTTGACATTTGTTTTGAATGGATATAATCATTCAATTTAGGCATCATTTGAACCCTTTGATGTAGTTGAATGATTCAATATATTTCTTCCAAGTCACAAGATAAGATTTCTCTCAAAATATTGGGACAAACATGAAAAGCATATTATATATAAAATAAAAAGATTTAGATATTTATCACACCAAAAAATATTTATAAATAATTAATGAATGAATTTTTGGTTAAGGTATGGACATAATTCCTAATCTCTTCAAATTCAAGTCAACTTTACACTCAATATCAATAATTATGTCAAATATTCAACAAATCTTATACACATATTTATTAGACAAACAATATTTTTTAATATTTAAAAAGGAAGGTGATCCATAATACAAAATAGGTTTAAATCATCTTCAACCATCTAAAAAAGTGGAGAGATCTTGTAGTTTTTTTGATGTACTCTAATAGAGGTCATAAAATGTAGGTAGGAACATTGTCATTAGAAGGATAATGTAGAAGAAACTAAATGAATAAAATGGTAAGATAATATTCCTAAGTAGAAAGAATAGGATCATTAAGTTTTTCAATAATTCCAAAATTCAATTTGCATAAAAATAGATAGTGATAAATTGGTGATGAGAAGTTAATAATGTAAAACAAAATTTGATATCAAAATGTGTAATAACTATCAACTATTGTATCTTTAAGAGAAAATGACTTTGAATTAAAGAGCTAATTTTTGAATGAATAATAGGTGGAAGACACAAGATAAATAATTGCATTAGACCAAAATGCCATTATTGTTTCTACTTTTTGTGTTTACTATCACTCTAGAAGCCCACAAAGATAATTAAAAAAGAAACATAAATAATATATAAGGATATCACTTTACAATATGGCATATCAATTATAGGGGACATGGAAGAACACTAAAATGATTTATTATGTTTGAAAATGTACATGAAAAGGATATAGGTCTAGATTGCATTAAGGAATACAAATTTCCATCCATTAATTGGTGATCATGCACTATGAAATATAATTCCCAACTTAGAATATAATAGCCAATTGTTGCAAAAAATTCATAAGTAGGAAGAAAAAAAGCATCACTCAATACTTCACTATGAACATCACTTACATCTTGAGAAATTTGAATCATATAAACGTTAAACAAACTCTAACATGAAATGGATATATTTAGTATCAACGATTGAATGATTGATTGGATTCTCACAAACCTTGAAGGAGAAAGTAGAATGAATACAAAAACACATAATACATAAAGAAATAGTGCCATAGAGACCTACAAACAGTTGAGGGCTTTAGGTTAAGAATGAGGGTAGAAATTTAGAAATTTTAAAAATTAAAAAAATGTAACCATTTTTTCGTACAATTAGGACCAACGAATCTAGTGAATGTCTAGATGATCATGCCAAGGTTATATATACTTCTACAAAAATAATGAATGTACCTTTTTTCATTGCACATTTAGATCTAGATGAGGACCATTGGATAAGCCCCATGATTTTTGTGCTTTGAATCAATTCTATATTCCAACTCATTATTGGGTATTATTTTGATCTTATTCAACTTGATCCACAAATAACTTGGATGCATACCAACAGTTGATCAATTGATTGGATTAGGAGAAATATGATGTATTCATTAGCCATGAGCTAAAGTGGAGCTAAAGTGGGGGGCTAGATATTTTTACTTGGCCTACACTTGTGCCATGTAGGTCAAATGGAAAAGGCCCCACCTAAGTTATTCAAGATTCCTACTATAATACCTCTTTTTTAGGCTTCTTGAAATAAAAGTTTAAGGAAATGTTTGCAAGAAATTATAGTCTAACTAGCAGATGTACATACTATACCTGAGCTTTGTAGCATTCAATTTTGATTGATTGGTTCTTATCTCAAGATATCAACACAAATCTAGTGTGGTATTTTATATTGATAAGAAGATGGTACCCATAACTACTACATATTAGCCTCTATACTTACACATTAGTTTGAAAAACTTACATACTCTACCTTGCACATTAACTCAAAGTTAATAATTTACTTTGTGATTATTGTACAAGTTTGAAATTGCAACAATGATAAGATACATATGTCACAAGTATGTTGTAGGTGTTGTCATTGATGTCAACAGTATGAAGGTTGTTGATGATGTTGTCTCTATTGTCAGCAAAGTGGTAGTGTGTGATGGTTCCATATACTACAATTAGGGTGATAAGTATAATGAATGAAGTTGGATGTCATGAGTTGCTATAATAGTTTTTTTTGTTGCTCATGAATAAGTATATTATTCTATGAATTTTATATTCACTATTTGTTGATATAATTTTCATAAAAGAATCTCTTGCAGACAGTGGCTCAAGAAGGTGCTTTGAAAGGCTCTAGAGAATGCTTTGCATTCCTCTACGTTTTATGATTTGGTCTTGCAATTTGAAGGATAGAAAAAGTCAGGTGTAAAGCATGTGTGTTCTAGTTTTGAGATCATAAAATATACTGCAAAAATTTCTTGATTAAATACAATGAAGACTATACTATTGCAGCCATGGAAGGTTTTGAGATTTATGCTTTGCATTTCTCCCCATTTTTTTTTTAGGTATTGCAATTTGGAGGAAGTATTTATCATGTCTATCTATTGTATCTACTCAAGTTTTAGTTGGTAAAGTTTATTGCAAGTTGAGTTGTCAAATTTATATCTCAAGATTGTGTTATTTGGGTTTGCAATACATATTGGTTCTATGTGTGTTTGCTTATGCCAACATAATAATGCATAAAGTTGTTAAAGAGGGGCATGGAAATATTCTTGAATATCATTTGATTCTTGTGATGTAATCTATGTGATGCTATCTTGTCTCTCTCGTACCGCTTGTATCTTGAATTTCATATTTTAAGTGTTGTGTTTGTTGAGCTGACTTAATTCTTTAAGTTGTTCGCACCAAGTTTTTGTGGTGTGTGTTAGTATGGGAATGTGTGAAGAGTTGAATTAGGTCTCACTTATCTCTTGGATTGGACCACATTAATTTACCTTTCCTACAGATGTTTTGAGCTGACTCTTTATGGCCGTTGCATGTTTCATGTCATACATTTAAGTTATGGACGACAAGGAGAAAATTTTTATTGATTGCAGAAGGTATAAATAAAGAATCAAGTGTGTGATAAAATTTGTAGTGGTGTGAGTTGTTTATTCAATGTAAATGCTAAAAGCATTGCACTAAAGGCAAAGGAATGAGTGTGAATATGTAGAGAGGTGTATGATGGATACTAAAGGAGGTGAGACAGAGGTAGCAGAGGTAGTTGTGTCTCTAATTCATCAAGTATTGTATGCTGAGGTTGTAACCTCTTTCTATAAGTGTTGTATTTGCAAGGATTTATAGAATTCCTTTGGTTGAAGCCATAAAATTGTGTCGTAAGTCTTGTTTCATTTTGTGGTGCTAGATTTGGATAGTAGCTCTAAGAATCTTTCTCACTGTGGTTTTTCCCTTATTGATTTTTCCATGTAAATATGGTGTTATGGTTGCATGCATTTGTGTTCTTTTGCTTATCATGTTTTAATTGGTTAATTGCTAAAAAAAAATTTTTTTTTGATTAAGTACTAATTCACCCCCCTCTTAGTACTTCTGTGTGTTTAACAATTGGTATTAGAGCCCAGTTCCTTGGTGCAACCTAACACCTAAAGGTAGATCTTGGTTTAGAAAGCATGGCTCAGAAGGAGTCCTCTTCTAAGGCACCATCATTTGATAGAAATAACTATGGCTTTTGGAGTGTGAGGATGGATGTCTATCTCACATCACTTAGTTTTGATGTTTGGAGAGCTACCAAATATGATTATGTTCAACTTGCTCATCCTATCACTAATCCATATGCAAAAAGGGCCCATGAGAACAATGCAAAAGAAAAAAATGCTATCCTAAGTGGGTTAGAAAATTATAAAATTTTCAAGGTGGTATAATGTAAGATTGGAAAGGAGATTTGGGATAAGCTCTTGAATCTCTATGAGGGGAATGATAGTGTGAAGAAAGAAAAGTTGCAATCTTATCAAACATTGTTTGAGAATCTAAAGATGAAAGAAGAGGATAACATTTCTAGCTATTTTCTCCAAATGGATGAAGTAGTCAATGGAATCAAAGGAATTGGTGAAGAAATAACTGACTTAGTGGTTGTGAATAAATTCATGAGAACTCTTCTTCACCAGTTTGACTCAAAGCTCTCTATCATTGAAGAAGTCAAAGATTTGACAAAGATTACCATGGAAGAACTGTTTGGATCACTCACTTCCTATGAAATGAGAAATGAAGTTCAAGGAACACACAAAAGTGAAGTTGCTATTAAAGTTGTAAAGAAAGAAGAAATATATGGTTCATATAATGAATTTGAGGACTGTGATCATAGTGAAGATTTTGATCTGAAAGATGCAAATTTTGTGAGGAGATAAAATGAGGTTCTAGAAAGCATAAAGGTAAGTTAGATTTTAAATGTTTCAATTGTGGTATTTCTTCATTATGCAAACATAGAATTGGCAACAAGAATAAGAATGGTTTTTATGCTGAGGATAAAGGCTACCCATTTAATGATTATGGGAAGTATACCTCCAAAAATGAAAAGAATCTACTTATAGCAATGGAAAGTCCCATTAACGACATCAAAATAAAGTATGGAAATGATGATGATGATAAGGTTGATCTAGTGAAATTTTTTCTTTGTGCTAAAGGAGATCAAGAGATTAAAAATGAAGGTTGATGAAGTGAAAGCTAAAGAAAAAGGTGACTCAATATTTTGAGAAGGCTAAAAGTGTTGGCATTGGTCCGAAGGTTAAAATTGAAGAAGCAAAGAAGAGTAAAGAAGCTTTGATAGAGAAACTACTAAATAGAGACAAGGATTGGGAAAAGCTAAAAGTAAAAATTGTTGCACTAAGAAGGATCTTGAAAAGGGAAATGATCAGTTGAAACTCACGTTTGGAAAGAGTAATGAGATGCTAGATTAGATAATTGGAATTAGAGATCTCTTCATATCAAAATTGGTATTGGATTTATAGAAGAAAAAATGGGAAAGATGGTTGAACAACCTATGAAGGAAGTTACAAAGTTTTTGAAAGGGTTTGGCTCCAAATTTGATCAATATAAGGTGTTTGAAGGTAACAAGAATGAGATGAAGGTTTCATCTGTGTTTAGAAAAAGAAGAGAAGGTCCAAAAGATAAAATCTCAAAAGACAAGTATACAATAATAGGGTAAATCACTCTTTTGCTAGATACTATTTTAACTACTATTGTTATGGTCATAAGGTTGTAAATTGTAGAAGGCTTCCTAGAAGGAAGGATAATTCTATGAACAAAAATATTTTTTTTCTCAATATCATATGCTTCAAATGTAACAATTTCAAACATATTACAAGACATTGTAAAAGTGGTTATGTGAAAGTATATAATACATATAGAAAGGAAAATAGCCTTATTGATCTAAAGAATAAATTTGAGAAGATGTGGAAGAAGAATAAGAAATAGGATCTTGAAATGTCAATAATTCTTCACACTACATTTTGTAAGGAAAGCTAAGGTGCGGAACAAACTCCCCTAATGCCAAAACCTCAGGGAAGAATGCAGATGTGTCTTTAAAATTTTCAATTATAGTCCAATTAAGATACACTTGAAAGAAATAATAGAAATAGAGAAATGAATATACACAGATGAACACCAAATTTATGTGGGAAAACCCTTACGGGAGAAAAACCCACCACACCAAGAAAAGCCTCTTTGTATTACAGTAATAGAAATTACATACAGAGATCAGACTTATCTTTCTGATGTCAATTTACAATAGCATAATATTCACTGATCAACCTTACACAAAAATGCTCTCAAAAAAACATCCATAGAATTCACTCAGAACAATTTGTATTCAATCGAGCAACACTTCATTATCTCACACTGTTACTCATGCAACTGTTCATCGAATCGATCATCTTCCATTTCTGAGTATATCCAAGTCATTCATAGTCTGTTGATCTTCCTCACAAGAACGACCACAATAGTCCAACTGCTAGCGGTTCCCATTCTGCTTCTCTGATTGGTCAAAGACAAACCATGTAGGATAGAAAAATGGTCAAGGTGTTCAAACTATGTCACATGTCGGTGAGACACTAGGCCATGTCTCCCCGATGTCACAAAACCCATCTGTCGTTATCAGTCAGAGTCATCACCATCAGCAAGAGGTTACACCAAGTTCAAAAAACTATGTCACACATTGGTGAGACACTAGCCATGTCTCCTCGATGCTACAAGACCGATTACACATGCATCGCTATCAACAAGAGTCACTGCTATTGGTAGGAGATCAAAACGAGTTCAAAAGTCACATCGACATCAACACTCCCATCAGTGAGACTTACTCTTTCAGAAAGATTGGAAAGACCTTTCACCGATATCCTCAGCAGACCCATCGCCCAGACAATCACTAGTCGCTATGAGTCATAATGAGCCCTCAAATCATACCGATATGAACATCTATCGGAAAGACTTAGGTTGTTGCTAAGAGTCACCTTGCAAGTTCCAAGTCACCCTGAGTCTATCCTTCGCTAGGAGTCATACCGACAATAGACTATACCATCGGCAAGACAATCATCCGTCGCTAAGAGTCTCCAAGGTCACACCTCTCGCCAAAACCACTTGTCGCCTAAAGTCTCCCTGACATCCAATAAGAATAACCTATCAGCCAGACCAACCCACTTGGCAGAGGGTTACACCGAACACAACAAGTCACACCAATGACATCCCTCACCAAGAGTCTCTTCGACCAAACACCATTGGCCAGAGTCACAACGACTATCAATAGGACAGTTCCATCGGCAAGACTTCTCCTGACGCTAAGACTCATTCTGACTGTCCAAGTTACGCCGAAGGCTCAAGTTATGACAATCGCTGAGAGATTCCAAAAGTCACACCGACAAGTTGACAGATTAAGATCAGAGGTAGATTGGCCAGACATCTCAACAGTCACAACGACCATGCTTACTCAGAGGTTTCAACTTGTGAGATTGAGGCACACAATTCCAACAATCTCCCACTTGATGAAGATCACACAGAAACCTCCAAATCACAACAAAACTACTAAAATTCATGGGCATTGAGACCCATCGAACTGGCACACCACCTAAACTTGTCTGTGCTCACTGGCTTCATCAATGCATCTGCAACATTTTCTAGAGTATCCACTTTTTCTAAAGAGACCTTTGCATCCTCCACCATATCTCGTACAAAATGATACTGCACATCAATATGTTTCGTCCTGGCATGGAAAGTAGGATTCTTTGCCAAACAAATAGCACTCTATCATAGTAAATTGTTATTTTCCCTACATCAAAACCAATGTTAGAACACAAACATTTTAACCAGATTGCTTCTTTACAGGCGTGTGTTGTTGCCATGTATTTTTCCTCTAAAGTGGACAAAGTGACTACAACTTGCCACTTACTCATCAAACTAACTGCACCGCCATTCGTCATGAAAATATATCCACTAGTGGATCTTTTGCTGTTAATGTCCCCTACCTAATCAGAATCCACATAGCCTTGAATGCTAAGAGTCCTCTGTGATTTAACCAAGTTGCCATGGTAACACAATGCATATTCAGAAGTGCCCTTCAAATATCTGAAAACTCTTTTCACATCATCCCAATGTGTTCTTCCAGGATTAGCCATAAACCGATTGATTACTCCCATTGCTTGGGAAATTTCTGGCCTTGTACAGACCATTGCATACATTAGACTGCCAACTGCACTAGCATAAGGAACACTGGTCATTTCCTCCATCTCAGTAGGAGATTTTGGACAGTCTTCAACAGATAGCTTCATTCCCTGCAAAAATGGAACAACTAGCTACTTGCAATCAATCATACAAAATCTCTCTAGAACAGTCTTAATATACTTACTTTGATTGAGCCAAAGTTTTCTACTATTCTTGTCCCTAGTTATTTCCATTCCTAAAATATACCTAGCTGCACCAAGATCTTTCATTTTGAACTTTGCAGACAACTAAGACTTAAGATCAGAAATCATTAACTTACTATTGCCTATGAACATCATATCATCAACATAGAGAGCAATAATAAGAACTTGATCACTTTCAGCTTTGTAATACACACAATGATTAGATTTTGATCTTACAAATCCCAATGACAAAACAAAAGTGTCAAACTTCTGGTACCACATTCTAGGAGACTGCTTTAATCCATACATAAATTTTTTCAACTTACAAACCAGTCTTTCTTTACCTTTATCTACAAAGTGCTCAGGCTGGCACATATAAATTTTTTCTTCAAGATCACCATGAAGAAATGATGTCTTCACATCCATCTATTCAATCTCTAAGTCATACGCTGCTGCAAGTGACAAAAGAAATCTGATAGATGTCAGCTTAGCTATAGGAGAAAAAATTTCCCCATAATCAATTCCCTCTACCTGGGAATAACCCTTCGCAACCAACCTCGCCTTATACTTTTCCACACTACCATCTAGACCTATTTTCTTCTTAAATACCCATTTGCAGCCAACAACTTTTCTGCCTTCAGGAAGGGGCACCAAACTCTAAGTATCATTCTTTTCTAATGATGCCATTTCTTCATTCATGGCTTCCAACTAAGAGTTTGAATCAGACATTTTAAATGCCTCTTTCACAGTCCTAGGATCATCAGCGCTAGAAATTAAAGCATAGGCACACATAAAATCTAACTCTTTCACAGTCATAGGATCATCAGTGCTAGAAATTAAAGCATAGGAACACATAGAATCTAACATAGAAAACCCATACCTATCAGGTTGCTTTCTTTCACGAGTTGACCTCCTCACTTGCTGAGGCTGAGGTTGTTGTTCTTCTTCAGAACTTTCAGAACTACTTGAGGTCTCCTCAGTTTCAAGTACATTTTGAATTTTCAATTCCTCTTTATTTGGTGTTGGAGGAATTTCAACTACATCCTTTTTATTTTCTGATTTTGTCTCTGACTGTAGATCCAAGGTAGAAGGCTTCAGCTCATGAAAGATAACACTTTTGTTGTATAGAACCTTCTATGTATCAGGATTCCAAAGATTGTATCCTTTTATGCTAGTGCTATAACCAATAAAAATACATTTGATAGCCTTGTTTTCCAATTTAAATCTTTTCTCATATGGCACATGTGCATATGCCTCACAGCCAAAGACTCGAATGTGTCTCAGAGAGGGCTTCTTTCTAGACCATGATTCCAAAGGTGTTTTCTCAACAAGAGTAGAATTAGAACGGTTTATCAAGTAACATGTTGCAACTGCCTCAGCCCAGAACTTCTCCTCCAAGCGAACACTGCTCAGCATACTTCGTGCTCTTTCCATCACTGTCCTGTTGAACCTTTCTGCAACTCCATTTTGCTGCGGAATGTGAGGTGTAGTTTTATGTCTTTTAATCCCATGATCTTTACAGTACCTCTCAAAATCATCAGAACAAAACTCAGCGCCATTGTCAGTCCTTAAACATTTTATTTTTCTTCTAGTCTGATTTTCTACAAGGGTTTTAAATTCCTTAAATCGACTGAACACTTCTGATTTACTTTTCAAAAAATAGACAAATGCCCTTCTTGAATAATCATCAATAAAAGATACATAGTACCTTGAATTAGAAAAATAAGGAACATTCACTAGACCAAAAACATCAGAATGAATGTAATCAAGTAAACTAGAAGATTTGTGAGGATTGGAATAAAATGAAACACGGTGTTGTTTACCATATATACAATGTTCAGAAAACTCAAATTCAAGGTTACAATCATCAAGCCCCTCAGCCAGGTTTTTATACCTTTTTTCTCCAATATGGCCAAGCCAATGATGCCAGAGCATAGTCTTTTCTATTGGAAGTTTAACTTCCATAGAGTTTACACTATCAAGAACTTTTGCCTTCTTTTCTCCATGAGTATCTTTCTGTGACTTTGCAGAGACACTATTTCATTGCACAACATGAGCATCCAGCTTATACAAGGTACCAATACGAGCAACCCTTGCTAGCACCATTGAGCCTCTAGTAATCTTGTAGCCATTTCTAGAGAATGTGACTTGCACTCCAATATCATTCAGCTTACTAACAAAAAGTAAAATTTGAGCCAGACCTGGTATATGCATCACATCATTGATTCCCTTCACTCTTCCATCAGGGAATTGAATTCTGACTCTTCCATGGCCAACTATTTCCAAATATGAATCACTTGCCAAATACGCCTTTCCACCATCATAATTTTCATACTTCGTGAACCAGTCTCTATGAGATGTCATGTGGAAAGATGCTCTAGAATTAATTAGCCAGACATCATTTGATGCCTGTGTAGCCAATGCTATAATGAAAGCGTCTGCATGACTCTGAGAAGAATCATTGTCAAAAGAATTCTTCTTCTTCTTCTTTTTCTCCTCTTTACAATCCTTTCAGACATGACCAGGTTGCCCACAATTCCAACACTTCACCTTGGACTTCTTGCTAGGAGACTTTGATCTCCCTTCTGATTTTGATTTGGACTTCTTATCCTTCTTCTTGCATTTTTCTTTTGATTTTCCTCTAACAGCAAGAGCCTCCTTCGCCATCTCAGAAGATTTCCTTCTCATCTCTTCTGATAACAAAGAAGCAATAACATCTTCCATCTTAAAAGTGGATGTCGTACTCCCAATAGCCATTACTAGGTGATCCCAAGAATTTGGAAAATAACATAATAACAACATACAACAATCTTCTTCATCAATCTTCACACCCACAAATGCTAACTGAGCAATGAATATGTTGAAAGTGTTCAAATGATCAGTAACAGACCCTCCCTCCTACATTTTCAAAGTGTACAACTTCTTCCTCAAGAATAATTTATTCACCAAGGACTTGCCCTAATAAATAGCTACCAGTCTTTTCCACAAGGAAGATGCAGTCTTTTCTCCATGAACATTCAGAAGAACATAGTCTGCTAAACAGAGCCTTATTAGCCCCTTTTATTTTCTATCTGCAAGGTCCCAATCCTCTTGCTTCATGCATGTAGGCTTCGCTCTAGACACATCAATCCAAAGATCGTGATCAACCAACAGATCTTCCATTTTAAGTTTCCACAACTCAAAGTTACTGCCATTGAATTTCTCAATTTCAATCTTTCCTGACATGCTTGCCATCTTAACCTGTAATTCAAATTACCAAACTTCTACAAGACTCCCACTGAAAAAAATTGACACAAAAAACCCAACGTACCCACAAGGATAACACAACTGGCCATGCTCTGATACCACTTGTAAGGAAAGCTAAGGTGTGGAACAAACTCTCCTAATGCCAAAATCTTAGGGAAGAATGAAGAGGTGTCTTTAAAATTTTCAATTACAGTCCAATTAAGATACACTTGAAAGAAATAACAGAAACAAAGAAATGAATATACATAGATGAACACCAGATTTACGTGGGAAAACCCTTACGGGAGAAAAACCCACCACACCAAGAAAAGCCTCTTTGTATTACAATAATAGAAATTACATACAGAGATCAAACTTATCTTTTTGATGTCAATTTACAACAACATAATATTCACTGATCAACCTTACACATAAATGCTCTAAAAAAAAATCCATAGAATTCACTCAGAACAATTCATATTCAATCGAGCAACACTTCATTATCTCACATTGTTACTCATGCAACTGTTCATCAAATCGATCATCATCTTCCATTTTTGAGTATATCCATGTCATTCACAGTCTTTTGATCTTCCTCATAGGAATAGCCGCAATAGTCCAACTGCTAGCGGTTCCCATTCTGCTTCTTTGATTGGTCGAAGAAAAACCACATAGGATAGACAAATGGTCAAGGCGTTCAAACTGTGTCGCATGTCGGTGAGACACTAGGCTGTGTCTCCCCGATGCCACAAAGCCCATCTATTGTTATCAGCCATAGTCATCACCATCGGCAAGAGGTTACATTGAGTTCAAAAAACTATGTCGCATATCGGTGAGACACTACCTATGTCTCCCCGATGCTACAAGACCGATTACACATCCATCGCTATCGGCAGTAGATCAAATCAAGTTCAAAAGTCACATCGACATGAACACTCCCATCAATGAGACTTACTCTATCGGCAAGATCAGAAAGACCTTTCACCGATATCCTCAGCAGACCCATCACCCAGACAATTGCTAATTGCTATGAGTCATAACGAGCCCTCAATTCATACCAATATGAACATCCGTCGGCAAGACTTAGGCTGTCCCTAAGAGTCACCCCGTAGGTTCCAAGTCACCCTGAGTCTATCCTTCGCTGGGAGTCATACCGAAAACAAACTATACTATCGGCGAGACAATCATCTATCGCCAAGAGTCTCCAAGGTAACACCTCTCGCCGAAACTACTTGTCGCCCAGAGTCTCCCCAACATTCGATAAGAATAACCTATTGGCCAGAACAACCCACTTGGCTGAGGGTTACACCGAACACAACAAGTCACACCAATGACATCCCTCACCAAGATTCTCTCTGAACAAACACCATTGGCCAGAGTCACAACGAATATCAACAGGACAGTTCCATCGGGAAGACTTCTCCCGGCACTAAGACTCATTCCGACTGTCCAAGTTATGCCGAAGGCTCAGGTTATGTCGATCGCTTAGAGATTCTAGAAGTCACACTAAAAAGCTAATAGATTAAGATCAAAGGCAGATCGGCCATACATCTCAGCACTCATACCGACCATGCTTACTCAGAGGTTTTAGCTTGTGAGAGACACACAATTCCAACACATTTCATGATACATCTAATGTGGGCAATATTTCTAGAGAAGAAATGTACATTATTGCATCCAATATGAAAGAGTGTGAAATGATAGAAAGGAGTTTTAGTGAGCCTATTGAGGATAGTTTATGCGCAAAAGAAGATGATGAAATTTTTAAGAAAATAGAATACATGTTGGGAAAGAAGGAGGAAAATTGGCCCTAGTATAAAAAGGATGAGTATGATAATACACTTGAGTTCTTTAGGTAAAAGATGAGATAGAGTGCTCTCTCTGATATGATGTTCTAGGGAAGCAAAGGTCGAGGGGGATTGTTGAATCCCTACCACAAGAAGGCTAGGTGGTCTTGAGGAATAGTACGATATGATGGGGGCTACCTCTTAGGGGGAGAAAGTACAAAGGATCTAAGAAGGATGATAAGGTGTGCAGATAGGGGTAGCTTTTATTTTAGTTGTAGGTACAATTAAAAACCACTAGCCCTTTGTCCTTGATGTCAAATGGGGAGAGATAGAGCGAGGGGGAGATATTTCACCTCCTATTGGTGTTACTCCTATTGTTGTTTCCATTAATGCCAAATGGGGAGATTATCAATAGTATGTTTTAGATATTTTTATTGATGTTAAAAGTATGGAGGTTGTTGATGATGTCTTTGTTGTCAACAAAGTGGTAGCATGTGATGGTTGCATATGTTGCAATTAGGGTGATAAGTATAATAAATGAAGCTGAATATCATGAGTCTCTATAATAGTTGTTTTTTCTACTCATGAATAAGTGTATGATTCTATGAATCTTGTATTAATTGTTTGTTGATGTAATTTGCATAAAAGAATCTCTTACAATCAATGGTTCAGGATGGTGATATGAAAGGCTCTGGAGAATGCTCTGTATTCCTCTAATTTTTATGATTTTTTCCTACAATTTGAAGTTAGAAAGAGTTAAGTGTGAATCATGTGTTTTCCAGTTTTTAGATTATAGAAGCTACCACAAAAGTTTTCTGAGTAAGTAGAGTGAATAATGTACTGTTGTAGTCATGGAAGGTTTTGAGAAATGCTTTGTATTTCTCTACAGTTATTGTTAAGGTCTTGTAGTATGGAGGAAGTGTTCATCATGTATATTTTTTTGTCTCTCCTCAAGTTTCAGTTGTTGAATTTTAACACAATTTGAGTTGTCAAAGTTACATTTCAAGACTATGTTGTCTGGGTTTGTAATAGATACTAGTTTTGTGTATGTTTTCTTGCACCAGAATAATGATGCATAAAGTTATGAAAGAACGGCATGAAAATATTCTTGAATATAACTTAATGCTTATGATTTAATCCATGTGATGTTATCTTGTCTCTCTGGTATCACTTGTGGTTTGGAGTTAATATTTTAAGGGTTAAGTGTTTGCTGGGATGACTTAATTCTTTAATTTTTTTGCACAAAGTTTTTGTGGTGTGTGCCAGTGAATGAATGTGTGTAGAGTTGAATTAGGTCCTTCTTATCTCTTGGCTTGGACTACATTGAATTTCCCTTTCTCATGGATGTTTTTGAACAGACTCTTTAAGATTTTTATGCATTTCATGTCATACATTTCAATTTTGGCCGATAAGGAGAAACTTTTTGTTGCTTGCAGAAGGTATTAGTAAAGGATCAAGTGTGTGATCAAATATTTAGTGACGTGAGTTGTATATTCAATATAACTGTTGAAAGTAGTGTAGTGAAGGTAGATGAATGAGTGTTAATATGCAGAGAAGTGTATGATGGATACTAAAGGAAGTGAACCAAAGGCAACAAAGGTGTTGTAGAGGAAGTTATGTCTCTAATTCATCAAGTGTTGTTTGTTGAGGTTGTAGCCTCTTTTTGTAAGTGTTTTATTTGTAGGGAGTTGTAAAATTATTTTGGTTGAAGCCATAAAACTATGTTGTAAATCTTGTTTCATTTTGTGAGGCTAGATTTGGACAGTAGCTCCAAGAAGCTTTCTCATTCACTATGGTTTTTTGTTGGGTTTTCCATGTAAATTTAGTGTTATGGTTGCATACATTTGTGTTCTTCTGCTTATCATAATTTAATTGGTTAATTGTTGTTAAATAGAAGGAATTTGATTAAGTACTAATTCACCCCCCCTCTCAGTACTTTTATGTGTTCAACAACATAAAGTAAAAGTGGATAAAGCATGTTTATGTAATACCAAACTGAATGACATGGCTTTATTTCCTTTATTTATATTATAAATAGATACAAAATTGAATAAATAGTAAAGTAAGCCTTGGAATGGCTCAAATAATATAACATGATGCAAAGTAGGCTGAGAAAACACCATCTAACTCAATCAACCCTTTACCTAAGTCTTAACTCAAACACAATGAATTCCTTCACAAATCCACTATTTCTTTAGTAGCACAACAAAAGGGGTTTTTGTCACTTAATTTGCAGACTAGGTCTCCAACCTAGAATCTAACCACCATTTAGGATACCCTTTACCCTCTTAGATAACATATCTCAATTTCTCATAGGTTTTCTTTGGAACACAACCCTCTAAATTCTACTACTACGCTTGACATGAAGCCTAATTAGGCCTATTTGACAAGGCACCTAGTGGTTTCACATTCCCCAAACCTCAAATATCCATTCAAGGCTATCAACATGACA
>VDFB02177974.1:0-12003 GCA_007258455.2 Sequoia sempervirens | reverse complement strand
TTGTGTCATCCCCAAAAGGAAAACACAAAACAAAGCATGATGAATAGAAGAATAAAGATACAAATAGAAGAAGTGTACGAAGAGAGAAAACATCAAACACACAATACAGGGGAACATGATATGCACATGAAAAGAAAAGGAAAATTAATGCAAATGTAAATCAACCATTAACTAAATTATTAGTTTCTCAATCTTAGATGAACAAGCGGAAAAAAGGAATAACATAGATAAGAGACTAAAAAAATGCATTACAAGGACAAGGCTAACAATTTCTTTCCCCCCACAAAGTGTAAAGGCAAGAATGAGCCGAAATGGGTAATGGGAAAAGGTCATGCAATAGTGATAATAAGAAACTCAAAAACTTATGGCATCAGGAAGTAGTGGATATTGTTTTAAGGTATGATGGGGAAACAATCGATATTAGTGAAGTGAGACTTATTCAGTATATCCTTCAATGTCTGACATTCTTCTGTTTGATGTCCAAGGGTATGATGATATTTGCATTATGGTATATGAGAATCATCAAGATGAATGACCAACCTATTTTAAGGTGGTTAAAGTATAATACCTTTGTTTAAAATTAATTGAAGTCTCTATTCACATTTAGGTGGAGGATGTGTAGGAAACTCAAGCTTCTTTAATTTGTATGGTCATTTGCATTTACTAGGTTCTCCTTTTTCATGAGTAGAAAGAGGCAGGGGACCCATAGGGATCCTAATATCCTTGTTATTAGGAGGGAATGATTGTTCACAGGGAAGGAGAATGTTCAAGTTAGGAGGATTCAAGACCACTGTGTACTATCATCTTGAATTCTCCTAGATTGAAGAGGATGTCTATTAGGATGAGAAGGATCTTGATCTCCTAGTCCTGTTGTATGTGCTTCAGTTGATTGTTGTTCAATAAGTTGATGGATGTCATGTTCATGTTTTGTGTCACAACCTTGTTTACTTAATATAGTGAATCCTCTACCATATGTTTCTTCAAGGTTGATAGGAATGTTTGTGACTGTATGCTCGTAAAATGGTTGGGATTGTGGTGGTTGAGAGGAACTAGGTCCACTTGAGGGAGTAACCATAGGTCCGATGTTGACTTCAGGATGTAAATATGCAAAGTGATCAGGTGGTGCAATAGTAGGAAGTTCTTATGATCTCATGGAGGGATGAAAGATGGAATTTGCTTCTAGGTTTTCAAAGCAATCATTGTAGAACATATTCATGCTAACATAATCTTCTCCAATGATGTCTACATCATGAGGAGGAAAATCATGAGTTAAAGGAGCATGAGGTTATGCAAGGTCATTAAGGTCACAACAAAAGGTACAATTGGACATGTCTACCAATGATTTTAGGGAGTTCCAAAATGTATTGAAAGAAAATGTCATGATGCCAATAAACTAAGATGCAATAAATGAGGAAAAAAAAAGAATTTGGAATTGAAAACATAATGCAAAACTAGAAAAGTGTAATGGAAAAAAATGCTAAAGAGATTACAAAAATGTTTCAGAAATGCAGAAGGACTAAGTTGCCTTGGGTGGTGAATGAGTTCCAGGATGCAATTTTTTTTTTGTTTTTCAAAATTCAAAGGATGATTTAAATGTTCTACAAAATGCAATTACAGATGCAAAATGCATATTTTTTACTTTTTTCAATGAAATTGAATGCAAAAAGGAAAACTAAATGAATGTTTCACTAATGCAAAATGAAAGGTCCTAGAATGCAATAACAAATCAATGTCCTAATTGAATGCTAATGCAAATGAAAAGTAGGATGAAAAATATTAATGTAATTAGAAGTTTTAAAATGTTCAAAAGTCAGGTTCACCAAAATGTGACAGATTTTGGGACCCTAAATGCTTCTCTTACACTTCTAGGGTTTTTCACCTAAAAGGAGAGAGATCTAGGTCCAAAATTCTTATGTAACACTCAAATTAGGATGTATGCAATTGGCTAACTGAATTGAACTACAATGAATGTGAAAGTGCAATTTAAGCTATGTTTGAAAACACATTGTGATATGCAAATAACTATAAAAATGAAGAAATTATGCAGAACAAAAGGTACAAGGGTAAATTTGAGTGCACCTGGATGATTTATGTGAGTTGTATAGAATGTATGGAATGTTGATGAATTTTACTAGTTTTTCATAGTGGGACTCATTCACCCAGGGTGGAAAATCAGTCCTCCTACTAGTGAAAAAGTGTCAAGAACTGATTTTTGAAAGTCAAGATCCGAGATCTGACAAAATACAAATTTTCAGACCTCAAGTGGAACTCATTTTCCAAGGGTGGAGAATCAATCCATTCCTAGATTTCTGGAAAATCAGACAACTCTGTAACACTATATTTGGGAATGCTTGAATGTCAAGTTGTTAAAGTCAGTTCTATAGGATCAAACCATACGTATTAGGAATGTCTTCCACTTGAATGTCGATAACTTGTTGAATCCTATGGTTTGATATGATTTGCATAGGAATCATATTTAATTCTCCTACCACATTCATCTCTGTTTTATCCAACCGAGTGACCTTTTGTTGAGAGGCTACATGAGTAATACCTAGGGCTCTACAAACAACAAAAGGCATGAAATTTGTGGAGGCTCCTTAATCTAAAAAGCAGTTGTGTAAGTTTTTCCCAAAGAGGCAGACAAAAATCAGAAAAGGAGGATTTTCTGCCTTGCCTTGAAATAGATTCAACTGAGTATCAACTTGTGCAACTTGATTCCTATCCTTCTCATTCCCTTTATCTCTAGATTGTCCTTGACTTTGATCTTATGATGTTTGTGAACTAGGAGTCTTCCCAATAACTTCATTAACTACTTATCTTGAGGAATTGCATGAGTTTTAAAAGTTCCTAAGACTGCATTTCTAATAGTAGGAACACTTAACAATTAAAAAGCAGAAAGAATTACCTTCAATTTGTACTCATTCCCACATGGGTTTCCTTAGGATAGTCTACCAGCTTCTCCTTACCTTCATCAGTGTTCTTTCCCTTAGAGGAATTAGACTATTCTCCTTTTGAAAAATATTGTGTTGGAACATGATGATAGGATGGATTGTTACTGGCATGTGGGTCAGATGGTGTAGTGAAATTATTTGGAGGAATTGATGTGTTAAATGGACCTCCAGCTTGCCTACTCCTTAAATCATACTTCCTGGCACGTTGTTGGAACATTTGAACCTCTTCAAAGCCAGTTTCTTCCTCGTCTAAAGGGCCATTCTTAATACCTTCATTGAATATTTGTGAAATCTCATCTTCATTCAAAACTTGTTCTACCTTGTCCCCTGGTTCACTTGATTCTTGATCTGGTCCATTCTCTTTGCTTCATGGGAAGGGAGCATGATTCAACACCAAGACTGGAGAATCATATGGGCCAAATGGTACCAATTCTTGATTGTTGGAATTATTCTCAAGCTCATACTAAAATATGGATGCAACAATCTGGAACTCAGGGTAATCTAGCTCAGAATGTTGATTTGTCTTGTGAAGTCTACACCATCTTGACAGAGATACCTTAGTCAAATATACACCACTTGAATATTTTTCTTCATTAACTGGTTGGTCTAATGGATTAGGAAAACCTCCATTATTTGGCCTTGTATTCCATGTTCTATTTTTCCTTGGGGGTTGTCTCCTGTCAAATCCTTGTCCACTTGACTGTCCTCTATCAAAGTTCTACCCAAATGACTGCTCTCAATCAATGTTTTTTCCATACCCTTGTGCAAAATCCCTATTTTCCCTATTGTAGTTGGTCTACATATTTCTCTGGGAAGCCTAAAGTTGACTATTTTGGTTCTTGAGATAATTTACTTCCATATTCAACTTCTTGACTTGTTTTGTCAACTCATCTAACCTCTCTTTGTCAGGATTACTATAAGATGTAGTTCCTGCATTGTTCTGAGAATATCCTAGGAGAATTCCTAAGCTGAGTGATTGATTGAATACCTTAGAATTATGTAGATAAGTGGGGAAATTAGACTAATGTTGAGGATTGAGGGGCTTATTGAAATTTTTAGGATAACTAGGCATTGGTGGAGCTTGATTCATTGGAGGACTAGTATGTAGGACCAAGGGAAATTGTGGCACTAAATTCATGATGGGTATATGGTTAGTCAAATCTTGATTAAGTGCTTGAATTTTTCCAGGGTGAGTAGTCAGTCCCAAAGATGGCAAAGGTCCTAACAAATGCTGCCTCAAGTCTGTACTAACCTTCACTTCTCTATATAAGCACCAAGAAAAGTATTCAGAGGATTAGGTCTCCATTTAAGGAAGGTAGAAGTAAGGTTGTCAAGGGCTTCATAGTAAACTTCTAAGGAAGTAGCATCATCCACAACATAGGAAGCTTGTAGCCTAGTGTACGCATGATGAAATCTATTATTGAATGACCCTATTAGCTCATTAAATTCCCTTTTAACCTTAGTGATCTGTAGATACAACTCATTGGAACTGATGGGGATTTTAAACTTTTGTAGAAAATCATTTTCTAGTTTAGTCTAGTTGTGAATTGACCGAACAGGTAAATGGTTATACCAATAAAAAGCATCCTCTCCTAGGGAATATGGAAAAATCCTACATGAAACATCTTCATGATTGATTCCTCTATCCCTAAGATAAGTCTGGAAAATCCTAATGTGCTCCTCTACAGTTGTATTAGGGTCATTGATATGAAACTTGGACATAAATGTTCAAGATTCTTTGGCATGACATGGTAGTTGTTAAAGGACAAGGGTGATGGGTTATCTGCCAAGAAATCCATTGGTAGTGTTGGAGGTGGTAGTGGTTGATTAACAACTAGTTGAGGTCGTTGAATGGGAATGGCCTTAGAATCACATGATGATTGAATTGATGGAGGTAATGATGATGGAGAGGATGGAAATGGTGGAGCAAATGATGATTCTCCCCTTCTCCTGGACCTTCTTGACCTCTTCGGGGCTTGTAACTCTTGAAAATATTCCTCCCATTAAATGTAGATATGGTTCTTATTCAAAATCTCTAAGGAGAAATTGTAGATAAGAAATGCTCCAGCTTGCTTATTCAGGCCATCCATCAAGTGCCAATCTTTTGATGGTGTTATCTGCACAACAACAACTTAGACAGAACATGAAATCCTATCTCTCTTGAAAGGTAAATCCCTATTAGCAAAACTCAAGAGATAACCCCAAGGTATCTAATGTCAAGTCTTGACAACGCATAAACAACTCAGTGATAAAAGTGAAAATGTTGGTAATCACAAGGGACCTTACAAAACAAATGTTGGAAATTTCAAGCTCATCAAATTCTACAGTATGGTGATGCTCTTAATCCTAAAACCAACCCATATTTTAAAAGAAATAACAAAACATAAAGGTTTTAGAGAGATTTCTAAAACTAAACTAATTCCTAAGACCAATTGTGCAAACAATCTAATATCCAAAGTGGACCAATCCTTCAAAACCAATTCTTGCTTAACCCAGATCTAACTTGCAATCTCACAGAAACAATGTAATCTTGTAAGGAAATAAATATTTTTAGATCATGGAGAATTCACACAGATCAACCTTATTTTGTAATTGAAATGAATAAATACCCACAATTGAACTTAGCACATAAATTCAAGGCCAAGGCCAACTTTACACAACAATTTACAATAAAAAAGCTACTAAAAGTATGGACCAGGATTGCTCAAACACTTCGAATTTCAAATCATTAACACAATTGCATCACATCTAAGTCTAAAATCTAACATGTAGTTCCATAAATTTAAATCAATTTCTCAAATATTTGGAAAAACAAGAACCATACAAGGTGAATAACACAAGAAAGAACACCAAAGAACAATGTCTTTACTTATATTGAATCACCCAATTTTGTAACAATTCAAGTATCCACAATATTTCAGCACTTTCTCTTAGAAAATACTAACTCCTAGCTTAGTCCTCACTATTCCAACTATGTCTAACCCTCACAAATGAAGCTGGAGCCCCAATTTATAGAAAATAACATTAGGTCAGCCCAGAATTAGGGTTTACATGATTAGGTCAGCTCAACAAGTCAGCCTAGAGATTTTTTTTTTTAAAAAATTACATTAAATATTTGTAAACTAACTCTAGATCGGTTTGGACTCTTCTAGAAACATCCCACTTGATGGCATAAAAAAATCCAAGTCATCTTGTCTGGCAGTGAAGTCACATGACTTGCACATAATCCTAGGTGGTTGCTAGTTGGCTATTTTCCCTTCTTTATTAGCTTCTAATTTGTTTTCCAACTCCTTAACCTTTTCTAATATCTCCTTCATATCTTCTGGATCTAGAATTGGGATAAATTCAATTCTTAATTTATGAATTTTTAATTCATCAACATATTTTGGCATTGCTTGATCCCACTCCACCTGTAGCTCATGATATTTGTCTAGCTTTGAGATGTATATGGATGCATTCTCTAGATGATCTTTGGCAATTGGTGCACTATCAGAAGGAGCATATATCTCATGCCACCATGCTTGCAACCTACCAATGTTCATGTTTTTTTGGCCAAACTTTCTCCTTCCAGTCATTATTTCCAAAAAATTAATGAAACTATCATATATCTCCTTCATCTTGCCCTACAACTTCATCTTCTTTAAAGCTTTGGAAAAGTGTTCTTTCCTATAATTCTACACTTCAATCCATTCCATCACTTTAGCAATTTCATCAAATGTGAAAATATTCATTCTTGCTAATTCATCCTTGGGTATCTGGAGGATCTTCTTCAGCTCTTCCACAGTTGTATCATAAAATTTGTTGTAGTTAGCATAAAACTGGAAAGTGTCTTCAAGGAATTCAGCTGCCTTAGCATGGATACCAAAAATATTTTCAATTGACTCATCCCCTCTCTTACTGAATTCCTGAAGCCATTCATGTCTATTCTTCATAGAGAATTTTAGCTTCTTTATCTTTGAAATAGCCTCCTTGGGCAGCAATCCCTCTAGAATTGATGAACTACCATCAGTACAAGCCTACAAAGGCTTCATTACATATTGAACATATTTATAAACATCATTTAACTGCTTTTGTAGCATTTCCTTCTCCTTTGTTTCCTTATCAAGCCTTCTGAGAATGGCTTGTGAGGACTCTTGAAACTCTCCCTTTTCTTGCTCCTTGGTGGTTGGACCCAGATTAATAGTTTGTACCTTATAATCAATGGGTCTTACCTCATCCTAGAATTTATCAGATGTAGCGATAGCTACATGAATGACTCTATTATTGAATTCATCTCTTAAAAACTTTGAGACAGTCCTAGCCCTCTTCCTCTGCTTGGGCTGCCCCCATTGTTCAAGTAACTTATCTCAGCTAGGAGTTTCTTCTTGGACAATTATTGAATTTTTATTGAGCTTTTCTTTTAGCCAATCTGGGATAGGTTGCTTAGTTTCTATCTCTTTATTTGGGATATCAACCACATTTTTCTCTATTTATGGTTGATCTTCCTGTTGCTCATCTTTTTTTTGGTGAGGACTATTAGCAACTTACTTTCGATTCTTCTCTACCTCAAGATGATCCTTTGGTTCATCAATTACCTCCTTCTTTGGAAACTTAGATGGTTTTTCTTGGACTCCCTCAGATTCTATGTTTTTACTTTCTGCCCTAGAAGTAGATTGTTTCATCTCTTGCAAAAAATTTCTTCATTCTCCACTTTTAGGAGTATAAACTTCTTCATCTTTAGCTTCAGGATGCTCAGGATCATTTGATATATTTCCTTCCTCATGGACTGCTTCCTCTGAAATTTACACATTATGAGGAGAAAGAGGAGGGGAATTATTTCCTTTAGCTGCTCTCTTTTCTCCATCATCATCAGGTGTCTCTTTGTTATGCACTTCTTTCTTTGTAGTCTTTGTTATAGCTATAGGGGATGTTTTATGCTTGGGAGAGTTCCTTCTGATATAAAATTGTGTCTTTTCCCTAGAACTTTCCACATCAACAAATTTGGTTGAGGAAGGAGCATCAATAGTAGTATTACCTTTTCTAGCCTTTGTTGCCTTTTGTCTTTCTGTGGCTTGTCTTCTCTTCCTTACAGGATGTGAAGACTCTCCTTTAGTTGTAATATTAGCTCTAAGAATCTTCTTTGCCTTGGGAAATGGCTTTTCCCCCTATTTAGCTTGTGTCTGGCTCCTAGTTTTCCTCTTTATTGACACGGGTCTATCTTCCTCATGTCCCTCTTCATCATGATCCTTAGAACTATCATCCTTTTCAACTTCTGCCTCCTCCTCAAATTGAGACTCCAAGTCTCCCATCAAGCTATATGTGAACTTGGCACCATCAGCTTCTAGCTCCAATATCTTGTGTTTACCAATAGCCTGGAGTATTTCCTCACTGGCTTAGTGAATTGATCCAAGTTCGTTATCTCCTCTTATGACCGGTTAATTTGAGGCAAGGGCTTGTTCTTATAGGGCTAAAAATCATGGTGTTGGAGTAAGTTTGTATCATCATCCCACACCTAATTTGACACCTTTGCAACTTTGTACAATCTAATTAAATTTAATGGAAGCCAGGAAAATCTTCTCCTTATAGCCTCAAATTCATCTTGACAATTTTCCCAATAGTCCTCAATGTGGTCCTTATGCCTGAATGTTATGTTATCTTGTTTATGGGCCTTACCATAAGGATCAAACTTGTTTATGTTGGTGTGAGAGTATAGCTCAAACTTTGGCATCTCCTTCTCAAAATGTTGAGCACTCTGAATAGAAGGGCATGCTTCCAAATTTCCCATTCTCAATGGGAATTCTGCTCCCAATACTTTCTTATGCAATTCCTATTGTAAGATTTCCTCAAAGCCTACCATTTTCCTTGTCAATTCCAGCATTAGGAGCTTATTGGTTGGATACCTTGGTAATCTGAGTGGAACAATAGGAGATCCTTGTATTTGAATGTATGTGAACCTTTGAAATTGAATAAACCATTGAACATATTGTTTGATTAAGTCCATGGCATCATAAGAAATCCTCATATGGAGAGAATCTTGCAACAACTTAGGAATATACATGAAAAATTCATTGATGTCTCTCCTGTAGTTGGTTATTTTATGCTGTAGTTGGGGATATATGTCCCATATCCTATCTTTTCCTACAGTCCCTTTGCTACTGAGACCCTTATACTTTTCCTTGATTTCCAACATGTAGACAAGATATGGAGTCATTGTAAACCTATTAGGCTCTTGTACACTTCTTAGTTGGGCATCCAGGTTGTCGTTTATGATTCTTGCCCAATGATAGTGGTTTCTAACTATGATAGGGTGAAAATGAGTGTTAGAATATGAGCAACAAACAAAAGAGTACAAATAACAACTAAAAACACCCTACACCTCAAGATTAGCCTAAAGATTAACTAAACTAAGCAAAATAGAAGATTTTACCTTGTTGAGTTCCCCTTTGGTTGGCCCTTCGATCGTCGATGTTGTATGCTCCTTGGATGGCAAGAGATGCAAGCTATAAGATGAGATGAGGATGAAGAGATGAGTGAAAATGGTTGCAAGTATGAAAAATTGGCTAAGTATGGCTCAAGGAAAATTTTGCAAGATTTTGGCTAGCATGAATGATCTCTCTCAAACTAAGATAAAATAGGGGGTATTTATAGAGATTTTAGAATTCTCTAGGGAAATGGACGGTTGAGATTGAGCCACCAAGATCAAGATGTAGGGATAAGGTGAGTTAAGAACTCACAAGCTCTCACATCTTGACACATGGCATGTGATATGGCTTAAAAAAAAGATGATATGTACATGAGGTGGAAGGATAGTACATGACATGGAGGAGTACATAGTACCTTGGGATTGGACAATATCTCATCATAAGGAGGTCCTTGTCCCCATGTGGGTGAAGGACATCTGAGGAATTAAAAATTCCTCAAATATTCTCATGGGGATGAGAGAAGGAATTTAAAATTCATTAAATGCATTGGGGGATTAAATGTGAATTAAAAATTCACATGGGGAAAGGGTGCCTTCTCCAAAAAGAAAAAACACTTAATAGGGTTGACTTAGGACACATGACATGGAGATTAGGTTGACCTAATTAAGTGATTAAAGTTGTGCAAATTTGATTAAACAAATTAATTATGATTAGAAGAGGGTTATGAAGAAGTTGTCAAATCCAACTTGAGCCCAAGAACACCTGCATGCAAGAGATACTGTCATGGAAGAGAATGGAGAAAAAAGCAAGAGAGGGTTTTGAAACTCTGAAATATGAAAAATGTATTAACATAGAGTAAACTGTAAAATACAATGATCAATCCTTATAAAAGGAGATTGTGCAACCCTAAAGAAACCCTAATAGGAGGACATTTAATAATTAATATAATTATTAAATGTCACAATATGCAAACTAAAGTGAAATCTTAAGAGTAGAATAAAGGTGACTTAATTAATATAATTAAGTGAAAACCTTTACTCTAACACCCCCCCTTAAGATGAGCAAAAGTGCAGCTACAAACATGTGCAAGAAAGCAAAGGTAACTACAATGCAAGAAAGTAAACTTGGGTCCCTGGCAACAAGGCCTAATCAGGTACCCAATTACAACCAAATCTCTGTAAAGTGGAGAAATAGAGAAAACCTCATGGGAAAAACTCTACTCCAAAAAGAGATGAAAGAAATAAATGCACTAATAATAGAAGGATAGGAGGTGGATAACATAAGACCCCCCATAGATAGCTTCTATCATATAAGTACATGTACAATGGTCTCCATAGGAGAAAAAGAAAGAGACTAGAAGGCCCCCCCACAATGAAGAAACTCCTGTCACACATATGGATGCCTGAGGTAGAATCCAGAAAGAGATCCTGAAGCGGCATATAATATTCCTCCCCTTGGGAAGAAATGGATCCAAAGGACGAAGATGAAGAAACCCTGTGAAGAGAGAAGAACCAAAATGTCTCAAGATGTGTGCCATGATAGGATGCTGAAGAATCTCTCTGTCTGAACTGAAACAAAAGATGTCAAATCCAAACTGAACTAAAGACTCAAAAACTACAACCTCTAAATGCACAGATGTTGGTGGGCTAATAGCTGGAATATGGTTGTCAACAAAGAGGAGCTGAAAATCCTCAAAGTAATCCTCCAAATCTGCAATATAGGACTCTACAAACAAAGACGAAATGCCTGCAAGATAAGAATCCCAAGTAGCCATGTCTGAAAGATGTATGATGTCCTGCTTAGCTGAATCAATAGGAGCCAAAGAAGAGGCAATATCAAATTGATCAGGAACAACAGGAGAAGATGCTGATACAAGTATGATCTCAGTCTGAAGAGAAGGAACTGTGAGACAATCCTCTAATTCATCGGAATATGTAAGGGTGTCTAAATACTGAAGTTCTTTTAAAGTATCATGATCAAAGAGTGTGCTCTCTCTCCAACCAATGGGTACAAGACAATCTGAAGTAGGATCCTCTGGGAATGGAGAAAGACTGAGGTCTCCATAGATCTCCCAAAGACGTGTCCAAAGTGAGTGAGGACAATCAATGCCCGATACAGCCCACACAGTGTCAAAATCAACACTAGACAAAATAACTCCTACTATGTGATTTCTAATGATATCCCAAGCTAGTTTTCCCTCTGAAGTTGCTGGTTCAGGTATGAGATCATACAAATAAGGAAACAAATTTAGCCACCTACAATGTGTAAGTATACCCTTTGCCCATGACTCATAATTACCTCGTTCCAGAAATACAACTGAAGGGTGAGTAGAAAAACCCATGATAACTCTTCAAATTAAAAATATGAGACTAACTGACCTCAATACTGATAAATCAGATCAACATATGCCATCCCATGCAAACAAATCATTTCCAAGTGCTGAAACATCCAAGTAACTAACAGATGTGTGAAAACACAAAATACTGAATAAAAGGTACCTGATTCAGATTCTGGAAAAATAAATGATAGATCTGGAAAGAGCACAGAAACACCTTTCCAACGCCTATTCGTTTGCGAAAAATGGAGTTCGGACGCAAAAGATACGCCCTCAGGAGTGAAAAACACAAGTTCTGACTTTGACTGGCAAAAAA
>VDFB02177972.1:0-10660 GCA_007258455.2 Sequoia sempervirens | reverse complement strand
TGTATACAATTAATGAAACTCAATATCAGATGGAAATCAAATATACTATAGTATGTTACTAGAGACAAACATCTAAAAGAACATTTTCACATGTCAATAGCTTAAACTCCCTCAACCATTCCTTGAACTAGAAGGTAAGTGCCATTTAACCATGTAGACATGTTCTTTGGGGTTGCCAAGGGCTCGTCTATAGTGCATGTGGACCCCAATGCGACAATGTGCATTATGTAGTGTTCAGTAATCTGCAAATTTGAAATTGTTTTACCTTGTGTAATTCACAATGTAGTAGTGCAATGTTGCGTAAAGTGCAAATTCTACCATGAGAGGTGCAAATATGCCTTTGAAGATGTGGACCCAACCCTAAGGTATCTTAGAATAATTATTCTATATTGTTAATGGTCAATACTACTGTTGCTACAGTAGTTTGTAGGTGAGGTAGGTAGACATTTTAAATGTCTACAGTCATCTACCTCTTCTATTTAATGTAATCATCTCCTTTGTTAATTCAAGCAATTTCTAGCCCAAAATTGTTTCAAGGTACCTGTGCTGCACAAATCATTCATTTTTTCTTGAAAAGCAATGGGCCTCATTTCATGGGTGGCCAATTGAGGTAATTGAAGTTGGAGCTACAAATAAATCCACCACTTCACAAGATCCAAATCCAACAAATATTGATGTAATTTACCTAGGGATATGGTATTATTGTGTATTAGGTAGTAATTAGTAAATAAATAAAAATGTGGGTATAAAAATATTCACCCCACTTGCATGGGATAGTAGTCATTGTATTTAGCAAGACACTATTCTAAGGGCTTAACAAGTGTAAAACATCAATCTTGAATATTATAATTGAAGTCCAAGCTCTATTGAGAGGCTTGCCCCCTCATAGTGGCTATTGTATGGTGTTGTCCTACCTCAAGGATTTGTACTATTCTAAATATATTAGAGCTGTAATGTCCCCTTCTTAGATAACCCTAAATATTGCCCTAGAATCACAAGTATAATGTAGTTAGGGTTATATCTTACCAATTAAATGCCTTAAGCACGATAAATCTTGGTTTAGGTCTTGCAATCATGTTAGATAATATTCATATGATCAAACATATATAATAAATATCTTATCTATTTAAACCATGTAAATACATAACTATTTCAAAAAATATAAATCACACAATGTCCATAATGCACATTAGAAGTTGGATCATACTGAGACTTGGATAAGGAGCATGATAAGTTCGTTCGAAGCTACCCATGCCAAGCCCAAGAGCGGATATACCATCCCTCTTGGCCCTCAAGTGGCAGACACAGTCATCCAGCATGGGGTGGTGTACTTGGTTGACAACTTGTATCTGCATTCCCTACCCTTGCAGTTTTATCCATCCCTCTTACAATCAACACAAATTTAAGGTTATTATCCACTCTAATAATCAGCCATTGGGAAGATCGGAGATGAAGCTGCAATAGGATGCCCGGAGCATTTCTTCTTTCTAATCCAAAGGGCAGATAGGCAACCCCCTTGGCCCACAAATGGCAGACACTTCAGTCATCCATTATGGGTGGTCTACTTAGCATGAAATCTCATAACTACTATCCCCCTTTTACTTCTGTCTCTTCTTCCCATGATCGATTATAGAGGCATAAATAACTTATGGTTGGACTTGAATTGCAGTTCTTATTAGGCTCTACAAGAAATGCATAGAATTAATGTATTTAAACATAAACATCAAATTGCACACCACAATATCTATGAACTTATATTACCGCTATAATCTCAATATGCAGATATAATAATTATTGTGCAGATGATTTATTCTGATCGATCTGCTGTAGATCGCAGATATTAGTTTGAATATAAAATAAATTCCCAAATGGTTCAATCTATTTTCAATATTCAAAAGATATTGCTTAAAGAGAAACAAATAGATTAGTTCAATTGAATAATTACTAGCAAGGATTAATAATTGCTGTAAGCATCGTCATTGCATATTCATCCTTGCATGAATATATATGTGTGTGTGTGTGTGTATTAATAATTATATTTAAATCTACTTCCCCAATTATATTCTTGCCAATAATATTTAATCCAATATATTTATTCCTTTTACCAATCTGCTGGATTATCCAGATTTCCAATTACTGATTGTGTTTATTTTGCTGTTTCCCTGAATGTAGATGTATTTCTGAATACGATCCCCATGATGATTTCTTACAGATGATGTGATTTCCCTCATACACATCCATGGTGTCCCTTAGGAATGGAGATGACCCTTCCTTATATTTAACTGCAGTCTCTTCAACTGATCGCATCCTTTCATAATGCAGTTGCTGCCTTTTAGTGGTGATCGTTACATATCCCTTAATCTTGGCTGTTTGCTAAATGGACCGGTGCTGTTAAAAGAATCGCTGGCTGCTCTCCATCATTATTTTTATTATTGTATTCTCTTTTAATATATATATATATATATATATATATATATATATTATTGTATATTTTATATATTATATATTTCCTATTTTACTATTATATTTATAAATTGAATTTATTGAAAATATATAAATAATTTATTTTATATTCATTATGTATATATTTGTTGTACCCCAAAATTAAAATTTTTGTTATACTTAGACATTTTGAAGAAATGAGTAAAAGCCTTGTTAAATCAGTCAAAAAGGTCAAAATTTGGGTATGCATGTCTTGCATGAGGGGTTAAAACGCAAAATTTTCAAAATCTGACGATCTGGGTCTACTAAGAGCAACTTAATCAACAAAACCCAGATCTCAGTTTTTCATCCCTAAATTTTAGGAAAACTGCTATTTTTAGAAATTTTCTAAAACTAGTAACGTTTTCTAGGTTTTTCTGGGTTTCTTTGGAAATGGATACTGGCAAAAGTTTCTAAAAATAGAAAGTTGGTCCGACAGGGTCCGAACTAATTTTGATTGGCTCAAAACACGTCCATATCAGGCTGGTGCAGTCAGAATCTTAAAAAGATCAATTTTGCCCTACTGGGTCTATTATGCTTTTCAGAAGCGTATCATGAGTTCCGAGGTCATTAATGGAGGTCAGTCGGCTGCCAGGCGACAGTTTCAGCATTCAAACTCTCAGCAGAAGGCAAGATGATGAACATGCGCAAAGAACAAGGAAGAAGTTGAAAAATGATGAAAATTTTCTAACACTGCCAGACATGGGTGCCCCAGTGAAGGAAGGGCGCCCACCTTTTTAGGGCATCATATGATAAAATTAGGGTTTCAAACCTCCAGTCAAACTTCCTCACTTTTTTGTCAGATTCGCAGCGAATCCAACGGCGCAGTCAACAGATCATTCAGTCATTCGAGATTCGACGACGAACAGGAGGGATTCACATGGAAAACGGAGTGAAGAATTTGAAAAATATTAAAATTTGACGAGGGATTCACATGGAAAACAGAGTGAAGAATTTGAAAAATATTAAAATTTGACTAAGTGTTGACAAAGTGGGCGCCCCTAGAGAAGAAGGGCGCCCAAGTTTTCAAGGGCCCTAACAGATGAATCTACAGATGAGTGTCTAACGAGATCTCTTCACGATTGATCCAGCTTTCAAACGAGACATCCAGCATGTCAATCGGAGTCCGCAATCACCAGATACGAGGAGCTGAACAGGGGGTCCAACGAAGGCTGAGAATGAAGTTTCAGAAGCAAACACAGAAATATCAAAAAATAAACTAAGTCTATTAAAAGTGGGCGCCCCCAGTCAAGATGGGCGCCCAAACTTTTGAAGGCCTTAAAAGCATTGTTTAGCGAAGATTGTTCCAGAAGACCCCTCTTCATATTTCGTCAACTTCACGATGAGCATAGTCTTCAGTCGATCCGATGCCTGGAGCCCCAAATTCAAAGAAATCATCTGTAGAAGAGGAGCTAATGAAATTTGAAGGTCATGAAAATGGCTAACTCTAGACAAAATGGGCGCCCCTAGAAGGAAAAGGCACTTATGTTTTCAGAGGTCGAAATGAAGGATTTTGCCAGAGGTACCTCTAGAACTTCTTTCTCAGAATCAGTCAAGCTCCGCCGTGAAACCTTCAGCTCGCTTGTTGGGTCAATTTGTCAACGGGAATCCCGGTAGTATCGTCAATCAAAATGGATAAATCTAAATCTATCAATATCATTATTTTTGTAGGTAGCATCCAGAGGAGAACGTTGGAGCAGCAAGTTTGAAGAATTTTTGTGATTCAAGAATCCATAGTTGTTGGTTTTATATCAGATTTTGCAGACCAGCAAGCATAAACCCTTGCTTTTTCAAGCTTTGTCATCCAGAAGATCGAATTTTTCAAAGAGAAGGCCAAGGCATTCCATTTTTCAGTCATCTAGGTCTTTTTGTCTCAATCTTCTGAAGAATTTTTCAAGAACTTCATCAAGTTGCAGCGAGTGCTTTTATTTTGCATGTCAGTGAAAACATCAGTGCATTCAATTTCCAACCATCTGGGTCCTCTCCAATCAGTCTTCTGAAGAAAACCCATATCACAGTTTTTTTCAAGAAAATTTCAAAACCTAGGGTTAGCTGCTTTTTCGATCAACCGTCAGGGTTTTGCAAATCTAATCAACTGGGTCCATTTCTAATCTTGTTCTGAACAAAACCCAGGTGCCAGCTTTTTTTCAGGAAAATTTGAAGAAATTAGGGTTTGCTACTTTTTCAAGCAAAATTCAAAATTTTCAAAAACGGACGATCTAGGTTGTCTTGCAACGAATTTCTGAGCAAAACCCATATCTCAGAAAAAATTTCAAAAAATTTGTCTGTTGGAGCACAAAAATCAGCATTCTAAAAATAGAAATCGCTCAAGACTTGTCTGAACCTAGGCGAGTTTACAGTCATTCTTCAAGTTTTCCAAAATGTAGTACACTCCCAATGTTTTCAAGACTGAATCAGCACTCTATCACGATTACATCAAAACAGCTGAGAAAGACTTGCATCATATCGAGCCGGTGTTTGATCTACACGCCTTGGAGAGAGCAAGCAACACCTCAATCAAGAACCTGGGACATTCTGGACTCCTCGCAGCCGCGTCAATTCCTATATCAGTTCAGAGCCTTGAGTTCGTAATCGCTTGCATTAAGCATTACAACTCGGCTACTAGGGAGATCCAATCAACAGATGGTAGATTGATTTGCAATCTAAAGCCTGATATGATTGAGAAGTGTTTTTCCAATCCCCCGTGGCCTGAAAGCGTTACTCTCTCAAAGGGTGAATGTTAAAGGATATGGAATATGCACAAAGATAAATATAGCAAGAAGATTGCACAGAGGTGGATGAAGGAGAAACACAAAACATTGCCTAAGAACGTCGGGCAAGGAGAGTTTAAGGACGAGATTGCCATCATCATCACTTTGCTCAACAGGGTCACTGGCTCAGAAGATGCCACCAAGTTTCAACCTTGGATGTTTTACGCCATACCCCACATCATGAGGAAAACCGAGTTCTATGACTGGCCTACCTTGATCAGTGACTGTCTACATCAGCAGATAACAGAATACTTCCAATTTCATGTATTCCACATGGTGTCGTACCTAGTCTACATGGTGGCCTACCAAGGTCAATTCAGAGGGTTGAACACTGAGGGATCATTGAGCGTACAGCACATATATAACTACTATCCCCAGTTGGAGTTCACAAAGTCGTTGCATCATTACAAAAGGGTGAACGAGGCTTTTCTGATGTACACTGTGCGAGACCTGGACAATGAGTTGCATGTTCGTATATCTTCAGTTGCCAGGGCAGCGGTGGCGGAATGGGAAGATTGGTTTATACAGTTTCCCACTTTCACCTATCTAAGGGTATATGGTTATTCAGGTGCTCCACTCATGTTACCAAGGTACCCGTCGGACGAGGTCGTCTTCATGGAGTTCTTGAAGCAGGCTTACGATGTTCATACAGTCCTGAGAAATAGAAGGAGACCCTCTCTTTAGTTTCCATTAGGGTTGGGTATATACACATGCAGGACAGCTGCAGATGCCAATGGGAGATGAGTTATATAAACTCAGCCTCAAGTCCTATAGCGAGAGACGATCATTTGATCCTCATGGTTTCTACGCTGGCCGACTTGAGAAGAACTATGATCATATACCCGCACTTGAAGATTTTTGGGCTAATTGTACAGATGAGTTCGAGGTGCGGAGACGTAGTTACAGCAGACTTACTCTCCATCAGATGAAGGATTGTTTAAATGAAGACATAGAAGGGTTATCAGATGATGACGAGGATGTGCTTCTCCCGATGTATACTCAGAAGCGAATAGAAGATCAACCCCTTTCACAAGTCAACGGGGCTAATAAGGAATCCCTTTCAGTCGAAGACAGGACAAGACAAGTCCTTGAGCATAGTAAGGTTTTCTTGGTCCTTAAAAGGAAAAACTCCATTCCAGTAGCAGAGCCACCAAGGATAATTCCCTCTTCCTCCAGAGCATAGTCGAAAGGGAAGGGTAAAAGTCAGTCTCAAGAAGGTCAGAGGTAGTAGATCGAATAAAAATGTAAAAAGAAGGTTGGATTTCTCAGGCATAGTTATACAGGAGCAGCCTACAGCTAATTCAGAAGTTCCTCCTGACGAGCCCATACCTCAAAAAGAAGCAGAGGAGCCACCTTCAACACATGCTTTTGTACCTTTCACAGGTTCTTCGCCAATCCACATCGACCTTGATATTGAAGATGATGAAGAGATTACCATTGCACCTCCTGAGGAAGATAGTAAAGATACTACCATGTCTTGGCTTGAGAACTCCTTAGGAAGGGTTAGAAGAAGGCCTTCATATCAGATGAGTGTTGATGATCTTGATAACATCTATCAGGAACCTCCTAAGAAGAAGGAAAAGAAGCAAGTTCACTTTGATAGGAATCCTGATAATGAAATAATCATGGAGACTGCATTGCCCCCAGAAGATAAGAAGAGGGATGAGGTGAATATGGATGATTTTGTCATGGTCAAAGCCAATCTCGGTAGAAATACCAGACATGCAGATTTGAGTCTCTTCAAAGTTGCATCTGAAAATCTTCAGGAAAGAGTACTCAAGGATGGAGAAGACAAGGCAGCCCTCAAGGCTGAAAATCAGCAGCTCTGACTTTTCATTTCTAACCTTGTCCATGGTTCTTCACAGGTAACCCAGTTGCTGCCCCAGATTTTAGAGACACCAGCTGATCATCAGCAGTTAAGACAGTTGGTCATATATGGAAAAGAGACTCAGGAGTGGATCGAGAGTTTCATTGTCAGAGGAAGGGAGATCTTGGCACGGATGTTTCAGTTAAGGGAAGATGCTCATAAGCTACGTCAAGGTATCCAAGGATTTGAACAAACACTGGCTGAAGTAAAACCGAGACATGAGATCATCATTGCTGATTTAGACACGGCTTACGGTTCAGCAGTTTCAAGAGAACACAAGAAACAAATCCTTGCCTGGAGAGAGCGTCATGTTTTCAAAGTTAAAACCTATGAAAGAATATCTGAAGAATTCATCGTCTATAGACAAAGGGTGATTGAAGTTCTCCTTTTCATTGGTGAGTTTATCATAGAGATCCCTTCTCAGTACAGTCTTGAAGATGGATCCTACGTCAGGCTTGATGAAGTGCAGGATCAGTTCCAGAGTGTTGTTCGCAGTTGCAATCCAGTTGGCGGAAGGATAGGCCATATTTCAGTGATGTTAGCAAAGTTCGAGAAAGCGGCCAATGATGTCGAAGATTTCCTAAGATCTATTGCAGATGCTGAAGATATTCTTGAAAAACGGTGTTTTGCTATTGAGGGCATAGATGCACCAAACCGGGACACAGTTTCTAATTTTCTAGCGGATGTGATCGAGCTTTAAAGCAGCTTTCTTCTAGAAGCTTTCTTTCCCGCTTTCTTTCTATTCTTGGAATGATCCTTATCCATTCTTTAAGAAGAGAAAGAAGATAAGATGTAATAGTTGGCGTTTCCCGCTTTTTCTGCTTTCTAGGGTTTTAGTTGTTATCTTCTTTCTAGATTTAGTAATAAAGCTTGCTTGCTGAGTGTTGTGACCTTTTTCACACATCGCCCCATTCAAAATGGGGACCCCCTAATTTTTGCTCCGTTCCGGTCTTTTGGCTTGGGTTTTCTTCTCTCTCTCTGTGTCTCTTTTCTGGTGTCCGTCATTGAGCTTAAACGCGAAAATATTGGCCAAGTCTGAAATTAGGGTTTTGAACTTTTCAGCCAATTCAAGGTCATGCAAGTCGGTGAATTGAAAATTGAACTTAATGTTGTTGTCGCTAGACATCCAAGAAGCTTCCAAACAACATTTTATCAATTTGCTACTTTACTATTTTAGTAAGTTTGTAATCGGCAATCACTCATCAATTTATTTGAGATTTCATTAGCCACACCAATACACCGAAAGTATTAGACTATCAGGTTGCCAAATTTGAGCCGTAAAATGTATCGACTTATTTTAGCAACCGGCCTCGAGAAATTTCGGTGCATAGTTTTGCATAACCGCATATTCCTTCTGGGTTTTTCAAGACCTTCGCGAATCATGTAACACATAAAGTGAGATGACAATCCTAATTCCGTTCTCCGAGGCTATTTTTTAGGGTTTGCATGTCGTGGTTTCTTTGCATGTCTGATGATTCCCGACAGTTTTTCGAGCTTCACATGGTATGACATGCAAACGAGGATTCTCACCTTAAGGAACTCGCGGCTTAGCAGGTGTTCCACCGCCTCCCAGCTAGCTGTAATCACGAAATGCATTGGTACACGAAACGGCGGCAACAGAAGTTCACTTTGGGATGCATGAAAGCGAAGTTAATTTGCACGAAGCTCAAAAATAGGCATCGAAGTCAAAAATCTTCACTGGCTGCAAACCGCTACCGGCCGTCGCCATCTACCGGTAAAATTTCAGTCAAACGAACACTTACCATTTATAGTAAGTCGGATTGGAAACATGCTAAAAATAGTAAATCGGCTTGCACCCGCCGTCACAGTAAGGTCAATGCGGGTGAGGAGCCAACTCAAAATTCCTTCAACTCGATCGGAGCATGGGAGCTATCAGAAACATGAGGTTACTATTTATAGTAAACCACCTTCAGAAGCGGGCTAAAAATAGCAGGTCAGCTAAAAACGGCAGTGTTGATAGGTCAATGAAGCTATGAGGATGCTACGTTCAAAATTTCAAGTTGATCTGAGTTTCAGAAGTGCAAAAATGAGAAGGCTTACTATAAATAGCAGGGCACGTAGGCTGGCGAAAGATGATGAAAATTTGTCTAAGTCTGGAACTTCATCCAGTATGCAAAAGGAAATGCGCCCAGCTAGTAAGGAGGCATAAAAAATTCTAAGTATGGAGTTTCATCCTTCACCAGAGGTAAAATGCGCCCATGCAAGAATCAGCCAAGAGGAAAGTCAAAGGAGTCAAACATTTTCATCCTGCATGAGGGGTAAAATGCGCCCAAAATGAGGCATGTGAGGACAAGAGTTACGGCGTTGAAAAAGATTCCTCCTCCTACATGAAAATCCGCCCACATTTGAAGTCAACAAGTCAACAAGAGTTACGGCGTTGAAAAAGATTCCTCCTCCCATGCTAAAATGCGCCCAAGAAAAAGTTGGTGCAAGGTATTTGAAAAATTTTCTAAGTGACAAAGATTATCCACCTCATGCCTCCATTTGCGCCCACCCCTCAAGCCAAACATGAAAATTTTCTAAGTATCAAATCTCGTCCGGCAGCCTATGTGAAATGCGCCCAAAAGTGCAAAAAGGTCAAAAGGTCAACATCTTTTATCCTTCATCAAGGGCTAAATGCGCCCATGCAGCAATGAGTCAAAGGAGTCAACAAGGTTTATCCTTCCCCCATGGCAAAATGCGCCCAAATAGGGCCACATGAGGACAAAAGTTGGAAGTTGAGGAGTCACTTGAGAAAAACGTTGGAACTTTCATCCTCCACCCCATGCAATTTGCGCCCATCCTCTTCAACATAAGAAATGCGCCAGGTTTAGAAGAAAGTCAAAGGTCAAAGCATTGGCAAGTGTTTCGTCCTTCTACACATCTCAAATGCGCCCATCCTCCTCTATGTCTCAAATGCGCCCAAGTTGAGATGTAAAAAGTGACTAAAGGTGGTAAGTAGGGTGAAAGATATTCCAAAGCATGGTAAAAGGTGAAATGTGGCTAGGCGTTATCCCTCATCACATGCAAAATGCGCCTAAGGGGTAGGTGGTATTAAAGAATTTTTCTAAGGCGTTTTTTTTTCTTCTTCAAGCCCCAATATGCGCCTAAGGTGGTAGGTGTTAAAGAATTTCTCTAAGACGTGTGTGATGTGTGAAAACAAAATGCTAGGCGCTTTTATTTTATTTTATTTTTCTCCAAGTGCTACTTGCGCCTGAGGTGCTATGTGTTAAAGGTGTTGAAGAGTTTTGCCTGGGCATTGAAAATTTTATGGAGAATAAAATACAAAGGATGCATAATGCATGCCTAGGCGTTGAAATTGCCAGATGAAGAGTAAAGAAAAATTTTCTAAGTAAGTTGACGAAATTAAATTTTTTTTCTCGCAGGCGAGGCAGACAGAGTTGAATAAAATTTCCTATGGCAAAATTTTCAAAGTGATCAAAAATTTTCTAAGGCACCAAAATATTTTCTTCCTCTAGAAAATGTGCATAGACTCTGAAGAGATAAGATTTTTCTTGAAGCACAGATGGGTCGCCTGAGG
>VDFB02177971.1:0-19152 GCA_007258455.2 Sequoia sempervirens | reverse complement strand
AAAGAGGCTATGCCAAAGCTTGTTTTGGGAAAAACAAAGACATTGAGGTTCATAAGAGGACAGTCATTTTTTTTAGAAGCTTTAAAGATAGTTGGGCCTATATTTGTTTGATAGTTCATGAGCAAGCCTCCCATAGGGCAACATCAGTGACAACCTATGCAAGAAGGAAACCAAATAGCAAGTGAAGGGACAAGCGGAAGACATAAACTATATGATAGGGATAAAGGGTTCATAAGCAAAGATACCTATGAAGTTTCAAAAAAGAGTCAGTGAGCTTTTATAGTAAGAGGCAATGCAAGTGTCACTGACAAGGCATAAAGCTCTTGTCAAAAAAGTTTGTCTTATAGTCATGGACTCTTATAGATTACCTCAAATAGACATGTCTCAAAATTACTGAACACAGTCAAAGTTATTGCACATAATCACTATCATAGGTTCCAAGTCAGGTTATAAAGATAGCATTTGAATGAAGAGAGGATGCACAGTTCATTGAGTGTGCACAATACAATCACCTAAAATGCCATGGGGTAGAAAGGTGAATCACCAGGTTTTGATGCTTGTATGAGGGATATCCAATCTATGAAGAGGTAAATAAACAGTTGTTATTATGAAGCTATTACATAAAGATTAGTCTATTCCAGACTACAAATGGCGAAAAGTGCCATGGAATCCAAGTCTCCAAGCTCATCATCAGTGTTGGTAGCCGTTCTCATAGGTTCATAGCCAACTCAATCTTGTGATAGGTGTAACATGCAAGAGAAGCAATAGACCTACCTGTTTTAGATTTGTAAATATGCCTATAGTCTCTTACATGTGTAAAGGGAAAACAATGTCATTGCCATACAAAGGGACCATAAATGAAAACTAATGAATGAGAAAGGATGACAGTGAAGTGATAGTCACCATGAGCGAAAGTGGACAATGCAACCCTTAAGGAAGGTTTTTAAAGACTTGCAAAAAGTAACCAAGCAAGAGGGTTTTGGCGATGATGTTCAAGGACAGAGCAGTGGTCGTGTGCAAGACAAGAGCTCCATCACACTTCTTCTCATAATGAAGTCCAAAAAATACAAGGAAAAGATAGTATGCAAAATTATGAGATCCTGCTAAACGCATTGAGAAGAGATCCACATAATTTTGGGTTAAAATCATGGAATACGGTCTTGGATGCAAGTTGGTAGATACCTTATGTATATGCCCTGATCAATGCATAGTTGTCAAGAAAGGTAATCATTATGACTGTTTGAAGAAAGGCATCATAGAAGTTTTGTGTTTTATCTTGAAAGAAAGAGAAACCCCTACCCATTTTCTCCAGGTGTTATTGGACAACATAAGCATACTGATATGAGTTTGTCATATTGGAATACACAAATAGATATGCCATCCCTTGCTGAACTGTCAGGGTTCTTTATTAATGGCTTAGTATCACCTCAGGCTGCTTATGAGAAATATGGTATTGCATCAAATTTGACAAGACAAGTTCATACACAGGTAATAGATAAAGGATCTCAGAAAATGCTAGAAAATGGAGCACTGTATGATGGTCTTAAGGACAGTGAACTCTAAAGAGGGCAGTCCATGTGATAAAGGGGTAGTTCTCATGAGTAGGAAAACAAGGACAATCACTTTTCAAATGTCTAGTGGATAGTTTCACTAGTGACATACAAACCTACAGTACTATAAGGTGAATAGAATGACAAGTGCATGGTAAAAAGCATAAGACTATGTGTAGAAGCATGTCTTTATTCAATCAACAACTCAGTTGATGAGGATGATGGAGGGATACATAGTGTTTTCTCAGAGCTTGTAAAGGCTGACCAAATTAAATAGACAGTGTCAAGCCAACTGCTACTTAATTTCTTGTGTGGACATCAAGTGCTGGAGGACCTGAATGACTCAAATCTTTTGCATTCTGTCAAAAAAAATTTGCATTGTAAGGAGCTATAGGTGAAGTAACTTCAAAGAAGTAGATGCATAATAAAAAGATTTGGTCCCACAGTAGGTGAAGGGTTTGAAATCTTGATGACTCTTGTGGATATTAAATTAGTTTCTCAGTGTTAAAAATGTCAAGAATAACTTTAGCTCAATTCCAATGGTGCGAAAAGAAGCTCCACAAACTCAGTGCCACTGATCATAAGATCCTCCACATAGAGTATAGTACTGTACTATTCCTATTTAATATTTTTCATGATCTCCTAGTCTGCATTTTCTCTGAAATAGCACAGTAGAATCAAAATATTAGAGAGCATATTTTATCAGTTGGGAATGTGGGGAAAAGTAAGGAGTTCACAATTATCCCAAGGGACATGTAAATAAGAGAAGATCATCTCCAAGAGGTAATACTGATGTAGGAAAAGGTTGGACATGGTAGCATCGAATGTAGACATCATCTCTAGTGAATGTTTCCCTACACCCAGAAATATTTATAGTGGATGCCAAGAAAATTGCATGTGATGATCATTATGAATCAGATGGTTATGATGATGAAGAAACATATGAGAAAGAGGTAGGGTCTATAGATGATTATCTTAGAGCAATCCTAAAAATACAGTGAAAGGAAAACATACTCAAATTTTGTGTGATGAAGATGCCATGATAATACTTCAAGGATAAAAGTACTCAAGTGACAACACAAAGCTAATAATGTCAACACACAGTGATAAACTTTGTTTGTATCCATGTACAATAGAAGAATATGACAATGCAAGAGAAGTAAGAATGGACAGTCCTTGGGAACCTGTTATAGTTTTGAGTTGTTAATGAATCAGACAAGTGTTATATACCTTGCCTCTAGAAGGTCTCTAAATATTTTAGGACTTTTACACATTGCCTAAAACATGCAACTGTGTTTACAATAGTTGTTGAGGAATTGTGAGCGGTTGGAGAGCATCTACGAGGTTGAATGAGCTGTAGAATTGATTGAAAAGATATAGGGGGCAGTTTTGACCCTGTTTTGGAGCATTTACAAGCATGTAGGAGATGTTTGTGGAGCTTTAATGGTAGATAAGGTCAAGGCATGAGTTTTTTTTTAGTCAAACACCTTTTTGGAGCACTTTTAGGGGCTGCATAGTAGGGATTATTGTTTTGGACGCCCAAAGGAGTTTGACCTAGCAAGCACATGTTCCTAATCTCTTGCAAGTCATTGAGCAACATATAAGGCAATCCTAAGGGCAGTTCTAAGTTAGTTCTTTTCTCTCTAGTCTTTGCATTGTAACTTTTTCAAGTTCTTTCTGGCTGGAGCAACAAATGTAACTCCAATTTCAGACTTGTACACAACTATGTAACACTTCCTTGGATCAATAAAAGATAAGTATTATATGAATGATGGATGCATTTTTCTATGATTTGATATGAATCATCAATGTATGTCTCATTCTTTCAACACCTTTTTGTAGAGATATGCATGCCTTATGTAGGTCATAGGTTATGATAATAGTTTTTGAAAACTTCTAATTGTGAAGATAGCTATTTTTTCCTTTTAGAGTTGAAAAAGGACCTCATCTTTCCTATGAAACACTTATGCATAGGTATGTAGAAAATTGAGTTGTGCAAATAAATAACTTGTTCATTTGGTCATATTGTGAGTCCAAACAATAGTGTAGGCTTGAAAAGAATCATTTGGTGCATCACTTGATTAGATTTTAGGTTTCATTTCATGTTTTCCTTCTCTTTTCTTAGAAAGTAGCAGTAACATAGCTTAGATTAGGTGATTAAACCAAGGGAACCTGACCCTCTTTGGAGGTTGATCTCCATCATTTGATCCCACACTCAGGGACATCATCCCATGTTTCATGAGGTGGCTAAGTGATTCTATTAGCTCAGTAAGGGTGCACACTTCCATGACAACAGTTACATTATGATTACTGCATTTACTCTGAAATGAAATTATGCATCTAGAAAAAAAATTTATGGTGTCTTATGGAAGAACCACAATGGGTTCATCACACATAACATGAAAATTATAAGAGTATGAAATTTTTAGTAGTGCAATTATTTGAATGTGATGAATGTGTATTGCATATGTTGATTTAATTGGTTTCTATTCCACCTTAATAATATGTAATCCATCACTTAAGTTTTAACCTTCTTATTAACCATTGACATCAAGGTATAACTATAGTTTTAAAGAGCATACACCTAGATATTTGTTCCACACTCCCTTCCCTCTTTCAATAATATTTAGGCTATGTATCCATTTCCCTAAAAGTGTTTTGATTATGGTAAAGATGAGAAGGGATCATGTATCCATTACAAATCAGCCATAAAGGCATACAATAAAACAAATATCACTAATAGCGAGACTAGATAAAATAGTAAACAAGACAAGTCTCCCAAACAACAAGGAGAACAATGAGACCAACACAACTTTTGACTAGAGCAAGGAACTAGATAAAAGTTTTAGATTGACCTAAAACCAACAACATACAATCAAAGAGGTTTGAACCCAATCTTCAACAAAGGCCTCAATGTAGGGGTAAGATAGGTTTGAAGGCACCAATCAGTTGTTGGATCCAACAAGCTTCCAATCACAACATCAAAATTTCTCTTAATCTCGCTAGAAACACCATTTTTATTGGAGAGCTCAATAAGATGCTTCTCTTTCCCCTTAATAATAAAGGGGAAGTTGGTAGAAATTACTCTTTAGTTTATACCAAAGCATGAACATCCTGGACCAACAAAGATAAAAGACTAGCATTATGGAAATTGTGCAGATATGAGGACTCAAAATGTAATTTTTTATCCCAAACACTGAGCTTGGATTATATTTTAACATTGTTAGGAAGCTCTACCCAGCCTATATACAAACATGAAATCTCAAAAACAGGAAGCACAATCTATATTCTTGGTGACATCATCTATGGTAATGAACTAGCCAAATGCATCAACTATACTTTGAATGATACAAAAATTTCAATGAGAATTCTAGTAGGCGAACCCAATTTGAATTGAAATTTATCTTTCCAGAGTCAAACCTAGCAGACCAATTTTATAAGTAAAGATATTCCTTACCTAAAAACCAAGGACCTCCCAAGAGAACCTAAGAGCAACCCATAATATCATTGAAGGAGAAAAAAATAAAACCATTCATCATAGCCTTAGCAATTAGTATCCCACAACCAAAAAAATAATCAGAAGCCCAACTATGAACAACATTAATATTAGGTTTAAGACCCAAAAACCTACCAATAAGAGCTCGATGCATACTGACCAAGGCTTTTTCCACACAAGCATAAAAAAATAGGAAGAGTATGGATCTCAACATTAGTTACAATTCCAACATATCCCAGACTCATTTCTATAACAACAATGGTAGAGGAACTAGCAAAGGGGGGGCTCAACACCATTAGGGTGATGCTCCAACACAACAAAAGACATTGGGTCACACTTGGCCAGAGTAATAGGGCAAGAATTTAGGGAATCCCAAAACAAAGCTAGCACCAAGAACCAGAGGTTCTCTATTAGTAATAACATCCAAAGTTGCTATACAAACAATAGTAAGCAAGCCAATATTAGGGGAGAGAGGAATATTCTCACCCAACAAAAACACCCTCCTTAGATAAATCCCTAGATCCCTAGAGATAGAAGCAAAAAGAGCACAAGCTAATCTAGAAGCAACCTCTCCACTAACTGACTCAAAAAGGGCATGTTTGAGGACATTCTACTATGCCTCAACCATAAGTCAAAGAGAGGGACACCATCCTCAAAAGAGAAGGGGCTCTGAACAACACCAACCTCTTCAACTTCCCCAACACATTCAACATCCCTATTCCAACTGTGCACACCCCATCATCTAAGGCAAGCTTCAAAAAAATATTAGTAAGCTTCTTATCACCCTCCTTGAGGCAACTTTGCACCCATCCATCCAACAAGTCAATTGCAAGGGCCTCCTCATCACCTGTAATGACCTCTAAGCCACCTACCCCATCCTTAGTGTAGGATAAAACATATTTTCAGCCTTATCCAAGGGTATACACTACTAACGAGCCAAAAAATCCTCAAATACTACTTTAGAAGACTCAACCACCACCACCACCACCACCACCCCTGTCTGCATTGTTTCCATCTTCACCTTTTTCTTCCTTGCTCTCCCTTTGCACAAATGTTGCCACCACCCACACCCTCTCTTGCTAGGGTTTTGAATCCTATGTGCTCCATTTCTTAACAACAATTCCTTTTTTTGGTTCCTTAATAAATGTTAATAGGAAATAACTTAGAGAAAAAAATTGTGATAAGAATTTTCTTACAAGAAAATCTACAAATAAAAAAGGAAACATCTTTGATGTTTTAAAATAACATTTACTAGACCTCCTATCTTATGATAAAGGCTAGGATCCTTGGTTATAATGAATGCAAATGTGGGGGGACCTTGAAAAGGATCGAAAAGAGATGCAACCTCTAAAGGAATATATTTATTAATATAGTTAGGATGAATAAAAAATATTAATGAAATTTTGAATCGAAAGAATCTATGGTAAAAGGAGAGAGTAAGAGGCTAAAGAAGATTAAGATGGATATGAAATTCAAGATTGAGGAAAAGAGTTTTTTAAAATTACAAGAGACATAACTATTATAATAATAAAAGATAGAGAAGGTTATGGTCCAATCCAATTTGGATCATGCTAAGAGGGCTACTACTAAAATTATTGAGGATTTTGAGAGTTTAGAGAATCCACCAACACATAGAAAGTTAGTTAAAAATGAGAATGCTTGGAGGGCTACTATTAATGTTGAGAATTTTACAAGCATGGAGAATTCCATGGTTTACCTAATAGAGGTATATATAATTATTGTTTTTCTATTAACAATAATACATCTATGGAATTAAATATCCATATCAATAAAGAAAATTAATATCTAACTAAAATAGTAAACCATCTTAAGAAATATGATGAAATCATGGAGTTATTTGAAGGAGTTATTGGGATTTTTATTTCTTAGCTAATTTATGGAAGCAGTTGTGCTCCTCCATTTGAGATTTTGACTCAACTATATTATGAACTAGATCAATTAAACCTTAGGGTTACTATTAGTGATGGGTTGAGAGTTTATTAAATATATTTAAAAAAATTAAAACTATTTATTTTTAAGATAAAATTCTTTGAGATGGTGGTAAGTAAAATTGTGGGAATGAAAAAAAGGAAAGATTATGGAAAATTAGAATTAAGAAAATAAGATAAGGATGTAAAGAAAAGAATTTAAAAAATATGTCATATAATGTAGTCATTGACATAATTAAAAAAATTGAAAAAGGATTTGAGAACACAATATCATTCTATTGAATGCAATTAACTAATGAAAAATTATCAAAAATCCCACCCTTAAATTTGAAACAAGCCTTTGAAGAGGTGAACACTTTAAATCAAGAGTCATGACTCATGTCATTTAAGGAAATAAGAAGAGAATTTCTAAGTATAGTCATTTTTGTTGGAGATTTGGGTCAATTGCCTCCTGTTAATGATAGACCAACATATGCCAACAACACATGAGCTAAGTTTCCATGGGAAGAATTCAAAACTATGGTTACTCTGGATAAAATATTCAGACAAGATGTACAAAACATCCGTCAACAAAGATTTCATCAACTTTTGACAAATCTGAGAGATGCAAACCCCACAATCGATGATTGGAAATTACTTATGGCAAGAACCACTATTACATTAGATGCAACAACCAATCAGGAGTTTGACAGTGGTGTGCATTTATTCTCCACAAATGAAAATGTTAATAACCATAACAAGAAAATGTTATCTCATTGAAGCATCCAGTTGCACATAGTGTTGCAACAAAATCAGGAAGTAGTAATGTAGGAGAAGAATGCTCAAATAATGAGCTAGATCTAGAATTATTGATATGTAAAGATGCTAGAGTTATGTTAACCTCAAATCTACTAATACAAGCAGGCCTTGTCAATGGAGCTTTAGGATATATATGAAACATTATATACAAACCTGGAACCGGGACCCACCAAAACCACTAACATATGTAATGGTTGCATTTGACAACTATTCAGGAATACCATTTGATGATTGTAACCCAAATACAATTTCAATTACATCAATATAGAGGGGCAAGACAATCCAAATTCCGTTAAGATTGGCTTGGGCATTGACAATTCATAAATCATAGGGTTTGACTCTATCAAAAGCTACTATTGATATAGGACCAAGAGAAAGAATAGGATTGACATTTGTAGCTATATCCCATGTAAAATACATCGAAGGCTTAAGAATTATGCCACCGTTCACATATGATCAGCAGAAAAAAAATATAGACACCTTTCCAAGAGAGTCGGCGAAAACCATTGAAAGAAGATATCGATGTAACATGCATGTATACGTAAGATCATGATGGGCCAAAAAAAGGTGATGTTGATATGACGTGCTCCATGCCACGATTTTAATTTTTTACCCAAAATTGATGAAACGAAAAAGGGTTTTTAAATAAAGATTCTTAAATTTTCCACCAATATAAATTCATGCTTACTAATTTAATAAATAATTATTCATTTCTATTTTAATTATTACTAAAAAGTTCACATTGATAGGTTGATTGAAAAACATCTTATAACTTTTAAATGGGTATCATACTTTTTTGAATTTGAAACATACACATTCTACGCTTTTCATACTATGGTGATTAAAAAAAAAAAAAATTGAATTTCACAAGTTTCTTTGACCAAGTTAAGTGGCTCTACACAGCCTTTATATTTTTGTAGTTTGTAATAAAAATTCATAATTAATTATTTATTTGGAAAAATTACAAAAAAAGTACTAATGTGATTGAATTTCAAATTTTCACCAAATGATTTTATTTTTTAAAATAAAACCTATATTTTAAATCCAAGCATTTAATTTTGCTAAAATTCTATTCTTACATATTTTCAAATAATATAGATAACTTATTCAAATTTTACGCCAAATCTCCTAACCTAATTTTTCTCGATTTTTTTTATTACTTACGTCTGTTTTCCACGATGATCCCCCAGACATACCCTCAAGACATTGCTCTTCAATGTTGATTCCATGAGTCTCAAATTCCAAAATGTAGTATATGTGTATGATATTTAGTTTTATGCTACATTCAATTCTTCTGCTATATGAAAAATTCAGCAAATGATCAATGTTTCTAGTTACAGTTCTTCCATTTTTTTTGCCGTGTTCAAAATCTATTGAATACTATATTTCTTATATGATGATGATGCAGGCATGGATCCTACCAAAAATCCATATATAAGCAATCTATAATTGTTGGAAAAGATCATACCAACAACTATATATAAGCACCTAAATGTTGAAAAGATGAAATTTACATGAGAACCATTTCTATTGCAACACTCAATCCATACCAGAATAAAATGATCAATAAAGGCAAGAATCACCACATAAAGGGTCAACTTTGTCATTTTAATGCAAAAGGAGATCCAAAAATCCCTCAAATACTACTTTAGAAGACTCAGCCACCACCACCCCTCGCCTGCATTTTTTCCATCTTCACAAGCTGACTGCGAGCACCAAGCAACCCAGGGTGCAAACACTTCAAGTGAACCTCCAAGGTAAGAAAGCAGAGGGAAAAGGAGCAAAAGCTTCATTAACACCATCGAAAGCTAGTCTACCATGCCCGCAACAACATCTGTGCGACCAAATGACAAAGAACAAGCCCAAAGCCTCCACGCATGACAACTCCATAGCACAGGAAAGAACCCCAACCACCTCATCATACACAGAGGAAAGTAGAGGCAAGCGACCATCTGCTTCATCGTCAAAATATTCATCCCCCTCAACCGCGCCATCAGAGGATTTCAAAAACCCCCCTGCGTGCCTCTTCAAATAGATAACGCGTTGAATTATAATAAAGAAATATGTTTGATACTACAAAATATCTTATCATTATCTAGATACAAAGATGTATAATATTTTAATAGTGATATTTATATTTACATACAGGTACTCTCATTTAAATTTAGCTCATTTTGATTATCCCAAACACTGAGCTTGATTATATTTTAAAAATTGTATTATCATACTTTTTTATATTATCTATGAGAAAATATCTATGTTATATCTCCTCATTCAACCATTATGAATGTCTCTCTTCACACATTGACAATGTACATTAGTAAACCCTTGATATATCTATTATAAGTATGATAAGTAAATTGATATTGTGATAAGTTATAATTCCAATTTTAATTTTATTTATTCATGGGAAGAAGTCAAGTTATGTGGAGTTATGATATGATTTGGAATATAGGTGCTAACTAGGGTGAATATCTTACTAAGGAAACCTTGAAGGATTTTGATTAGCACCTAATATTTATAGTATGTTATAGTGATGTACATCCTCTTAGATCACTCCACCAAATTCAATTCACCATAAATGATCTAGTTGGAAAATGGTGAGTTGTTAGTAAGAAAAAAACATAATGTCATTATCTTAGGACCCTTAATAGAGGCCTAAATATTGATGATCCCAATCATTCTCCTATTTATGTCAAAAGTCACCCACATAGCACAATGATTGGGCTCTTATATAAAGGTAATAATTGCTAACTATAAACTATGAGAGATTAACATGAGCATGGAACCAAATCCATTCTCATATGAATTGATGAGATACAAAATATCGAGGTTAAACTAACTTAAAAATGGATTGAAATAAAAAGTTGTTACTTTAATGATTTCTTTTGAATAGATAATGTTTTGATTAGATTAAAACCAAAAGGGCCACTACTCATAACAAAGCAGCCATAAAGGCAGGGGTGGCTGACGAAAAGTGAGACAACAATAAACAGGATTCACAAGAAGTGAGCCAAGGATGAACAGACCGAAAACCTATGCTTTTGACCGAAGCATAGAATTGGCAGAACAAACCACACATATGCTTTTGATTGGAACATAGAACCAAGAACAAATCATGCTTTTTCTCAAAGCAGAAAAACAGAGACTAGCTGCAGAGAAATAGTAGCAAAGGGAACAACTCATAAAACACTTCCCAGCATAAAGCCTGGGAAGAACAATGCATAAAATAAGTATAAGACCGTAATAGAGAGTCAGTAATAGAAAATCCCAACAGAGAGCTCGGAAGACCAACTAACAAGCCATGCTTTTGATAGGAGTATGAAAAAAGCATCAATCAACTGCAAGAAACAGAGCAGCCCAAGGAAACTAGGACAAAAGATTCCACCCTACAGAAACAGGGGAAAACTAGTAAAAACTTGTAGCGTAAACACTACCCAAAGGGCAACAAACTCCTAAAAATTCCATGACTTCCACAAAGAAAATGAGCTTTCTGAGACAGGAACAAAAGTCAACAACTTCCAAAAGAGCAGAAGCCAAAGGCATGAACAAATCAACAGTCACAACCAAAGAGGGCCGGACCACGAACCCACCATCAACAAGTCTCTACCACACAAGAAGAAAGAAAGAGCATCCGAGAAAGAGGCAATAACCCCTAACAGGCATTCCAACATTCTTGAAGAAGAAAACAACACCAAAGTAGAGCAAAAGCCTATTGCAACACCACCAAACACTTCTGGCCAAACAACTCACCACCTCGATAAGAGAGAGCTCAACCTTAATAGGAGAAGCTAGAGAGGGAGACAACAGAATGAGATCACCGCTTTCAACCAAATCCACCAGCTCTATATCAAAAGGAGAAGAGTCCACCTCAAAAGAAGTCACCAAGAGATGAACCAGGAAAAAAGTAGGAATAATAGAATAAGCAACAACAGTACCTTTAAAGCCAAAAACCACTAGGGCAGTTTGGACAAGGATTAGAAAAGGAACTAATAGGACCCATTCCAAAAACCACCAAGCAGAAGTACAACATCCACCAATAAAAAGCCAAGCTGCACCAACTTAACAACCCCCAAACACATGGGAGAAACCCCAGATCCACCAAGGAGAAGAAACCTGATGACCCAACCGAGCATGCTCACAACAGATCCCAACCTTCCCTACTTCAGGGGAAGCAACAGAAGCAAAACCAACTCAACCAACAGCAACATGGTCGGCACATACAGGCAACCAAGAACCCCAAAGCAATAGTAGTAACTGGAGAAGCAGTAAAGATAACCCCGATAGGAAAAGGAATACCAGACAGAGGGCCTAGATCCTCCAAAAGGATCAGAACAAGAACATTAACACTCATGCTCAGCAGAAGAAAGAAAACCAACATAGGGCAGGGAGAGCCCGCCCATAGAAGAGAACTCAAGAAAGCAGACAGCCAAACCACCACAGCAGCACCACCGAAGGACGCCCCTGCCACACCACGTTCACCAAGCAGCAAACAACAGGGAAGGAGACAACCCACAAACTGCACAAAGCAAGCAACTTGGTAAAATCCAAACCACGCGCGGAAAGGGGCACAAAGGTCACCACAAACCGCAGCACCAGAAGGGCCGAGAAACTAGAAGAAACTGCTTCCTCAGAAACAAGAAAGGCCCAGAAAAGGCCAGAAATCAGCCATAGGGACCCCGAAACCACACCCAATGAAGAAACGGAGGCTGCAGAACAAAAACAGCCGAAGAACCTTCGATAGGAATGGGCAGACAATGCCCACGCCACCAAGACCACGTAGCCGAAGAAACAAAACCCACAAAAAGGCCACCCTCAACCGCCTGCATAGAGAAACATAAGCAAACCAAAGCCTCCAGATCTAGATCAACTGTGTCAGAATCATCAGGCGTTTTCAAGAAAATGCCCATGCACCTCTTCTCGCCAAGCGTCACGTTCGGCTTAAGAAAAAATCCACCAACAGAACAAGTCCCAGCCCCAACACTGGGGAAGGACCCTTCCGGCATAGCAAGCGCAGCCAACACAAGCTGACTGTGAGCACCAAGCAACCCAGGGTGCAAACACTTCAAGTGAACCTCCAAGGTAAGAAAGCAGAGGGAAAAGGAGCAAAAGCTTCATTAACACCATCGAAAGCTAGTCTACCATGCCCGCAACAACATCTGTGCGACCAAATGACAAAGAACAAGCCCAAAGCCTCCACGCATGACAACTCCATAAAGAATAATGAAAGAGCCCCCAACCACCCTCATCATCATACACAGAGGAAAGTAGAGGCAAGCGAGCATCTGCTTCATCGTCAAAAATATTCATCCCTCAACTGTGCTATCAGAAGATTTGAAAGCCCTCCGTGCCTTCCAAATAGAGATAATGTTGAATTATAATAAAGAAATATGTTTGATACTACAAAAATATCTTATCATTATCAACTAGGATACAAAAATGTATAATATTTTTAATAGTGATATTTTATATTTACATGAGAATTATCATTTAAATTTGGGCTCATTTTGAAATAATGACTTGAAATAATTAGACATTGAGAAAAAGTGTAACCTTATACACAATTGGGATCATTGTGATCTTTCACTTTTCCCCATTGATAAATATTTTCATTCATTTAACCTATCCAATCCATTTTTATATATTTATAATATATTTACATTTATTTCATCCCCAATGTAAGATTATTATGGAATTTAAAAATGAAAAAAATAATATACTTAACTAATTTAAATGGTTATTAAATGTCTACTAGTTTATCATGGATTTTAAATTGTAATTTAGAACTACAATATATTATATGTATTGAAATCATAATAATGATTTTTGAAGTAGATTTTCTCAAAATTTTACAACTTGATACTACATGTGTGATATCAATTCTACATTCACATATATTTGACCTCTAACATTTTAAAATTTAAATTTAAATTTGATCAACCTTTCCCATTTTGGTAGCCATTATGATTGACCAAGCATATTTTTGTATGATTTGTCATCGTGTTTAATCATTCAAATATAATTCACATTTATAGAAGGAGTATTTTAGGAACACTTCAATTGAAGCGTCTAAAAGTAATATAATTCTACATCATTCTACATCACCTCATCCTAAATCACTTTCATTTTGAACCTTGTTGCCTTGAATCATTTTGGTAAATGTAAAGCTAGTATTTTTAAGGATTTAATTAGGAGAACATATTCCCTAGTTATATAGCAACCACTTAAAGGCATTCTTAAATACTATCAATTCCAACAATAGAGAAGATGATAATAAATTTGGAAAATAATGAAACACAAGAACACATATTGCTAGATAAACTTTATAATTCATAAGATAGATCTAAATACATGGAATCCCTTAGTTTTCATTTCTTGCAATATTTATTTGAGATTTTATATTATTATGCCACATAATAATTTGGATGTGGATTATTCCTTTATAATATGGCCCTATGATTGTCAATTTAATGTATAAGTTCACAATGTGTTTGGTTTATTAAAATGTTTACTTATTTTTATGATAATGATTAATATTATTATTGGTGTCTAACAATTGTAGTACCAAGGATTTTATGGTATTATTATTTTGGTGTGACAAGGTATACGCATAAGAGAAGAAAAATTAGGTTCTCAGTATTGAAGTGTCTTGGTATGATCTAATGATGTGGGTAGGAAATAATTAATTAACTAAAATAGTATAACTTAATATAGTTAAAATGAATAAATTGGTAATGTTGGTTATTTGTGAGTACAAAATATTAATTTATTTATTTTGATAAATAATTTTTATTATTTAAGAAAAGAAATAGATGAGAAACATGTTTTAATTGCTTTAATTTATGCAATTATTCAAAGTGAATGTTATATTATTTAAGAATTTGGGAAATATCATATTTATCCTATTTGTGAATTAGAAAATATAATTTCCAAACACTATATTTTAAGTAAATTTTATTATTTAAAATTATAAAACCAATATTTTAATATCATGTTCTTTCAAAGAAGATGTTCGTGAACATGAATAAAATATTTTTCTTTTTTCTTTTTAAAAAGACTAAAATGAGGTTTGGAGAAAAAAAAGGCATTTCTTTTAGAAGGGGATTCATAATAGATTATGGCATGGAAGAAACACATAATTTATAAAATAAATTATAGGTAGAAGATTTGAGTTGTTTGGTGATTAATTTTTTGAGATTTAATTCAAGAATTATGTTGGAATTGTTCATGGAATATTTATCAATTGCATCAATTTTGTGAAGGATTTAAGGTAGGATCCTTTAATAATTAAATGGTTGTCACAAACTATTTAATTTTTATTTAATAAAGAATATAGATCAATGTTTATGAAATACATCTTTGATATTTTGAACATTCATTATATTTTTTATCTAGAAGAAATCAAGACATTTATAGATTGATGAATACTTTATAGGAATTAATAACTTCAAATTGATTGCAACCTAATTGTTGTAAATCTTAGAAATTAGTGTTCTTGTAGGAAATGAAAATAAAGTAAATTAGGGATTTATGGTTTGAGGGTTAGTTTCTCTTCAATACTTATTTAGGAGAGATTTTGAAAAAATGTCCAATTCAATTGATTATTTTAATGATGGATATTTTAGGGTTTAAAATTATGTGAAATTGGAATTTAAAATAATGAATTAGGACCAAACTAGTTGTGGCTTGTAAATGAAATAATAATTAGATTTTATGGATGATACTTTTCAATAAATGTAAGTTATTTACGATTATACTAATATATGATTATGTTAAGGAATAATTGAATATGAACTAGTTTTTATGAGTGACTTTTGATTGAAAATATGTGTGTTAGTTAATGAATTATATAAGCCTATTAGATGAGTCAAAACTAGATTTTTTATTTGATTCTATGGTTGAGTGTGATCTTGAAATAGTGTAGAAATATTGTGTGAAGCTTAAGATTAAGAATATCTAAGGAATTTCATTTAAAAATTCTTAAGAATCCTTTTTTTTTAATCTCTATATTAATTCTTTGTCAGAATTATAAGTTCAATATTAGAAATCCCTTAGAAAGAACTATAATTTTGATATGGGCTATGAATTTGGGTAAACACATAACCAAGAGAGGAGTGTGAATAGAGGACTACAAAAACAAGTGATAGTGCCTACAAAGTGCAGTAATATGCCAAAGATATTTTAGTTTCTAGAAAGTGCATAGGTGTCCTAATATTTTATTATAGCCTATCAAGTGTGTTGGTGTCCTTGAAGTGCAATATAGTCTAACTAATCGAATATTTCTTAAAATTTCTCATAGTTAAATATATTTTTTGATTCTATATTTTGACTATGTAAATTATCTAGTGTTAATAGATTATGATGTAAAATTTCTTTTTTGACTATATGTATATATGTTAATATTTTCATATTTATATTAATGTAGATAAATCTTGGGCTGATATTGTATAGTCTCCTTAGGGATAAAAATATATTTGGCTACGATGGAACCCACCTCCTTGCAGGTACCCAAAAACCCACTCAAACGAGAGCTAATAGGTGTAAATCTCCTTTCTTTCTTTTTCCCTTTTAGTATAGTGTTCCTGGTTGTAATATCCCTTGTTGTAGGGATACACCCATAGCTTCAACTCAGAGAGATTCTTCTAACCCCAAATCAAAATTTGTTATCTTATTTCCTAGAGTTGTAATTATGCTCTAATACCACATTGATGATACCCACCTTCTTGCAAACACCCAAAAACCCACTTAAACAAGAGATAGTAGGTGTAAAAGGAGAGCTTCTGTTGTTGTAAGAAACTCACACAATCTCTGCAAAGTTCTAAACATAGGTTACAGGTTAAATTAAAGATTTAATGCACGCAAAATAAACTTCAAGACAAATAACTATGTTGTCCAAAATATATTTTTGTTGCATACATAGTAGAAGCTATGCTTGTAGGTGACAGTTCACAATTCTAGAATAGTAAAATATTCTAAGATTGCATGTAAAAATTAATAATTTTAGAACAAAAAATTCACCACAAATATTACTCACAATCACACATAGATTTAGAATTCAAAAACTTTGAAATAAGTAAATTTTTGTTTTTACTAACATAGAAAACAAAAACTACTATAAACACTCTACATATTTACAATCACTGAAATAAATTATTAGTTTTTATACTTGCATTCTTTCTATTCTTTATTGTTTCCTTTATGAAGGACTTTTGAGCGCCCATGATTTTCCGGATCTCGAGTCGAATTTGAAATAATCTGACATTGTCGATTGATCTGATGGACGAACTTCATCTCGACATTTTATTACAGTAGCTATTTGCTACCCCCAAAATAAATACTCAAATAAAAATTTTAAAATTAACAACTCAAAATGATGGCAAGTGAAGGATAATTGTTCTGTTGTTGCAAGTCAACAACTTTGTCATCTTGTGTTGACTAAAATGAATCTAACTATGTTGGTCTTATCCACATTGCATCCTCTACTAGTATACCTTGTATTTCACTAAATACTCACTATAATCCTTGCCCCTTGTCTTTTTAATCACCCTACAATAAAAAAAATGCATTCAATTTCCTCTTGTTCTCGCTTTGGTAGTTGCTTTTTCCAATTTTCAATCAATATTTTCTCCTTTTCTTGTTATGATGATGTCTCCCCCTCATAATAAGTATGCAAATCTAAAACATTAAAAGTGAGTGATTTTAAAACCTTTAGTTAGCTCCAATTCATAGGCATTTGGTTTAAACTTCTTTATGATCTTGCACAATCCAATCTTCTTCCACTTGAGCTTGTTGTAGATATGGATGGAAAAAATTTCCTTTCATAGATGTTCCAATACCATATCTTCCACTTGAAAATTCTTTTCTCTCCTTTTTAAATCATATTTCTCTTTATACTATTAGCTAGTCCAATTGAGTTTTTCTCTTACTTGCTGGTGTAAATCTTGCATATGTTTAGCAAATTCCTCTAGTACAACACTTCTCTTGTATCCTTCAATGCTCACAAGTTCCCTTAATTTTGAAATACCACTAGAGTTGTATCCATATACAATTTAGAATGGAGTCTTACCTATACTTTTGTTAACGAATGCATTGTATGCAAACTTAGCTTTCAAGGAAATCCAAAATCCCACTACTCAGGCTTGTCACCAACTAAACATATTAGCAACTTTTCTAGGATCCAATTAAAAAATTTAGTTTTTCCATCCATTTGAGGATGATATGAAGAACTAAAATTTAAATACGAGTCCCTTATTTCTTTATGTCTGAATGCTTCTGGATTTGATTGTGTGTCCTCTTTTTTCAAAGTGTCCTCCAAAATTTTCCCACAAACTTAGTATTGGGGTTTGAAACTTAGATACTTCGTGGAAACCCATATAATCTAACAACCCTTTCAAAGAATAAATTTGCTACGTGTGTTGCATCATTTTTCTTTTTGCATGCTATAAAGAGAGTGATTTTAGAAAATCCATGAACAACCACAAAAAATAAAAACCTTACCTCGATGTGTTCTTGGTGGTCCAAGAACAAAATCCATGCTTTCATTTTCCCACTGTTTCTTCAGTATGGATAATGGTTGATATAGACCTATATTTTTATCTCATATTTTGGCATATTGACAAACTTGACATCCTTGAACAAATTTTCTGATTGTTTCCCCTTATATTTGACCAAAAATATCTTTCACTAAGCTATGCCAATTTTTTTCAACTCCAAAATGTCCATCTAAACCACCATAATATTTTTTTTCTTAATAAATTGTGCCTCATTGATCTTTGAGGTATGTAAAGTTGTTGTCCTTTGAAAAAAAATTCATCTTATATAAAATAATTCATCCATGTTGTCCTATCTAAACTATTAGGTTCTATACATGTTGTGCATGCATCCAAGTCAAAATCATCCTTATACAACTCTTTCATATGATCAAATCCAACTACTTTAGCTCTCATTTCAATTAATAGTGATTCTCTTCTATTGATGGGTGTTTTTTCACTTCTCAACACAAGTAGCACACAAGTGCACTACCTCTCTTGAAAGACAACTTCCTACAAGCAAGTTGCATAAAATTATCCCAAGGTCTCTCGGGTGTCAGGTCATGACTTGCAAAAACAACTCAATGGATTGATGTGATTTATTGGTAATAACAAGGGGCATAGAAAATTTGCTAAGTTGGAAGGGGATTGGGTCCTCAAATGGAGTTTACGAGATTTTGAAAGTGAGGTGCAATTGCTGCAAGTTCAAAACAATAGTCTAAAATTCCATGTTCAACATCAAATTTGGCTTTAAACAATGATGCTAGAACTTTTCTTTAACTACTATTTCAAAGAAAGGCCAGAAGGGGAAAGGGATGGAAGAGTTCCTA
>VDFB02177970.1:0-15872 GCA_007258455.2 Sequoia sempervirens | reverse complement strand
TATTTAAATGTCATATAATTGACATAGTAATCTCTCATCAAATTTGTGTGAAATAATGAACTAGCCTCAAAATATGTATTTTGTGGCCTTATTTAATAATAATTACTTATAGTAAACCCTTATTAATAAAAGGAGAAGAAATGGTAGAGAGGAGATCAACTAATGGGACAAGATGGTGAGAAGAATGAAGATTATGTTCTTACCAATTGACTATCGACTTTACTTATTAAAGAAGTTACAAAACATGTGGTAAAAAGAGTATAGTGTGAAATGTGATGCCAAGGAGTTTTTGAAATTCTCTATTATATTAGGTCTCCATGAGTTGAAGTGTGAGAAAGTGGTACACTACGTAAATTTATAAGGTTTAAAGTGCAAGATAAAATGACCATGGTAAAGCTATGAAAATTGAGGATGCCTACCAATATGTGTTGCACTAAGGATAAATTATTAAATAGAAGACAACAAAATTTAACTACTAGAAAAAGAAGACTTTAGTGAGAAAGAGAAATTACCAATTATGATAATGTTGATGATGATGAAAGAAAAAAACATACATCCAAAGGAAGACACAATCGAGATGAAGCTCTACACATGAATGCATTTATATTTTTGTGTGTGTGTGTGTATGATGTAGGAGCATCCGGTGTAAGGGCAATTCCGCATCACCCTCAAAATAGTTAAATTTAAATTCTTATCATTTTTTAGATGTTTTACATTTTTGAAGTACCCTTTTCGCCATAATGAAATTCTAATTTACTTGCTTTTATTTTCTATTCTGGTTGAAAGATATTGCAGTTTTAGTTTCCCATATTTGCACCGAAAAATCTTCCGAAAGTTGATTTTGAGCCTCTACCTCTCTTTAGGAGCTCCCGGAAATGGGTCTCTAAAAAATTGCCTAAATCGGTGTAGCTAATTATGAGCTGCCCTGACTCGAGATCTTTCCAACGGTTCAAACGGTTCGCGAATCGGAGGCCTGGATCAAAAGTTATGACCCCGCGAAGTTGGCACACTTTCTCGAAGATACCATTGCAAATACTCTTTTGAAATTTGAACTTCCATGTTGTGTAAATTTTTGGCACCAAACTGCCTAAACTCAATTTGAATGTTGTTTTGGCCTCTAAACTAAATGAGGAGCTCTTCATTTATGTATGTGTTTTCTAATTCTTTTGGGTAATCTTGGGGACAAGCTCGATGTTGCTAAAGGGTTATTTGTAGCTTTCTCAGAGCTTGCATGTGTTGTAGAACTTGGGGATTTGGAGAGATCCTAAGCATGTAAGAAGTCTACTTTCGAATAATAAAAATTATTCTCCTATTTGTGGGTTGTTTTCTCAGGTCTCTGTGCCATGCCTCATCAAGGTATTAATGGTTGTTGGTTTTCATTTCAACCAACATTATTATAATTATTTATTATGGTTATATTTCATTACTCTTAGGATAAGGATGGATTCATCCAGTACTTTATAATGAGTATACACTATATATAGTTAGGTTATTTAAAATTTGCTATCATTCACCCTCAATATGTGGATGATATAGCTTGAGAGAGAGTAGCATCAATAGAGAGGGAAACCCAAAGGAAATGAGACAAATCCCTTTACAAGGTCATACAAATCATAGTGCCACCAAGCCATAGTTTTTAGTGGAACCACACCCTTGTGATCTACCCTATTCAAACTCAAACTTGTAGACTCACCCGATACTCATAGCTTAAAAGGAAAAATTATGGATTAACTTGTTACCACAAACCTTTATATTGTCATAGGTAATCCAACTTGGTCTACACACTCATCCTTGTGGCTCTAGTAATACATAAACACAAAAACCAAGTGTGCCTTCTCAATACACTAATTGAATAAAAAAATTCCTAAATAAGAAAGTAAATAAATATTAAACTAAGAATAAAATCCCAAAATCTCACACAAATGGAATAGTGCCACATACATAGTATTCAACATTATTAAAATAAATAGTTCTCACTTATTTCATTTAATAAAAATTGAAAATGATAAATATTACCTTCTATGATCTAGAATAAATACATATAAATAGAAAATTTTGGGATTTCCTCTATTTCTCCTTGAAAATCCACGCTTGCCCTTGAATAATAGAACATTTTTTGTTCTCAAATTCTCTCTCCCTAAATATCGCTCCCTTAAACAATTGTGGTTCCTCTTTATTTCTCTAAAAGGTTTTTCATTAAATTCTTCTTCCCCATTTATCTCTTTGTCATCTTATATTGGTTTTCCTTTCCTTCCTTTTTTAAAAAATATATAAATTCTTTTCTACTCCCCTTTATTTCCTCCACACAACCTATGGGTAACTTCATAAACTCTTTATTCTATTTTCCTTCTTCTTGAACTCACTTATTTTCTATTTTTCCATGTAATTATTTTATTTTTTCCTCTCTAATACTTTCAAAAATCCCACTCAAAAGGACATGGGAACCAAAATAAGGTAATATTTGACATATCTAGGAACTTTGTGGCTCCCAAATTAGGTGGTAAAAATAAAATTTAATATTTGAGTGGTACTATTGCTAAAATATTAATAATTCTCTTATATCAAACTCATGGGGTTAAAAAAAATGTGATCCCCTAATCATAGCCAAAATTTTATTTATATAGCTCATGGATTATTTGGATACAAGTAAAATTGTAGCTAAATTAGCATACCCTGTCTTGCACTTATGTGTATTTAACACAAGACACTTATTTTTTTCATCATCCCACCTAATATGTACTAAAACCTTGCTCATATATCAAACATATTTATTATTCTTTACTATCTAAATTTTCTTAGTCCTTGTAAAATAGATGTTGTTCAATGGAAGATGAGGGGTGAATTTTTTTCACTTTCCGAAACACAAGAAATGGTTGCAAGTGTAGTAGTTGGCTTGATAACATTACCAAATACATCATAGTCCAATAATTTCAAAGTAGGGCTATCACTCCAAAATTATCTACATGTACACATCTTATATATCCACATACATCCATTTCAAGCAACAAGACCTATCAAATCACTTATTAGTACTATTTTTGCATCTCCAACATTAACGATTTCTTCATAATTGACTTATAAGGTCACATGATTTTTTTCCTTGATGTCATTCATTACTTTATTTTTAAACATTTCCTCCACATCCTCATTTAGTATTCTATACATAACTCTTAGTCCTTGTCTACAAAGTTATTTCCTAGACTCAAATTTTAATTCATTATGAACTCAAGTAACATATATCTATTGGCCCCTCTTTCTCATGATAATTTGTTCTTCAACATTAAACTCAATGGTTTCTTGTAGATTAAACACCCATTATTCAATTTTCTCCTCATCTGAAATAACTACCTCTTCATGGTTATCCTCATTATCCTCTTTCATCTTGTCTAATTGTGGGACCATATTGTTTCTAATTTGTAACATTGTCACTACTTTCATCATTTATCATACAATACCTTGTTTACTTTCTACCTTCACATGCAATATTACTGAGTCTCCACTATCATTGGATGTATTTACACATTCAGTTCCTCTTGATATAGGTATTTTAGTACCTCAAATATTACAATATCACCACGTGTAGCTTCATAATTGGGTTCTTTTATTGCATTGACTTACATCTCTTTAGGAATGATTTGAACAACATGTGTAGTCTCATTCTCAACTTCTCTTAGGAATTATGCTATTTTTCAACTCCTTTTTATAGTTGTAAATAGAGTGAGATTTTACCTCCTCCCATCATTCACTAAAGCATATGTATTTTTCCTACCATTATAGAAAATTCTCTTTAATCATATTATTTGAACCTTCTCAAAATTATCTAACACCTATCCATGGTCATAATGTCAAACCATACCTTTTCTTCATTAACTAGAGTGCTTATTATAAATTTCATGTTAATTGATATCATTATAATTAAGAAACTTGATACAAATTAGTATGATCTACTCTTCTTATCCCTAAGTTATTTACCATCTTAAAGGAGTCTAAATTATCCATGCTACCACTATGGTTTATGACCTTGTAGCACTTTATTTTTTCCTTGTAAACACTCATACGAAACCTCCTTAACTACATAGGCTCATCCTTCTTTTTGGTTTCAAAAATTCCCTCTTCATCATGAGGGCTTATTGATTATTTGGTTCTTCCATGCATCTAAGTAAAAGGCCATTTCTTTCATTTACCCAACTAACATGACTTTGAGCTTATTTTCTGCTATCTCTATATTGCTATTTATTTATGTCTATTACTTTATGAGCCACTTATTTGCACTTGTAACATTCTCTCTAGAAGCCTCTATCTCTCATTTAATAAAATCTACCTTAATAGTTGAATACAATTCATTCTATCCTCATAGCTAGTATTCTTATTGTAAGCATTTTTTTCTTCTTCATCCTAGTTGTGTCTTCTTTTGGTTGTTTATGTTGGTCTGTCATTGTCATTGTCACTAGAAAGTTATCTTTCTCACCCAAGTCTTCTTTTGCGACTACCGTGTTGTCTTCTTAGCAATTTATCCTTAGCCTTCAACACATATTGGTAGGCATCCTCAATTGTTTATCGCTTTACCATGTTCAACTCATCCTATATTGACAACCTTAGGCCATTTATACATGTATTGTGGTATCTTCTCTTATTCTATGTCATGGTGAGCTAATCTAATAGAGATTTTGTAAAACTCCTTGGTGTAACTCTTCACACTTATATCCTTTTACCACAAGTTCTATAAGTTGTTCAAAAACTCAAGTTGATAGTTACTTTGAGTATCTTAGTTGTTTACCTTGCATCTCTTTGTAGACTAAAGTGTTGCATGTCTTTTTAGCCTTTTATGTGTCACTCTCACTATTCTTAGATTCTCTATATCATCATATTGTAGATATTCTTGTCTTAATTATTGTATCAATTAGTTCATCTAGTTCTAGGATTCTTGAGAAGCATGGTACCTCCATTTTTTTTTAACTTTCTAATTTATAAAATAGCCTGAATGAGCTTTATTTCTACTAAATTCATTTCATCACTTACATATTCATTCTCTTATATAGTTGTCTATACTTCATTTGCATCTTCAATTTCACTATCACATCATCCATATGCTCAATCCCTTCTCATATCTTCCTCAAGTGCTTCCATTCAATCTCATATTCTCCTTGTAGCTTCCAACACCTCATTTATCCCACATTGATCTTTTGCTACTGTAACCTCCACCATTATTCTCCTTAGTAGCATCTTTGTATCTTATTTCTTGTCTTCACTTCTACAACTCTTCTAGTTGCAACCCTTTTTGATGCAAGTGATATACACACAACCACTACCTTATTGGACTATACAACTAATGTTAAACCTTCTGATGCACTTTCTCGAGAGTCCTAGATCAATCTAATACCATACTAATGGTGCCACACTCCTATGATGCTCTATTTGAACTCAAAATCACAAACCCACTCAGTACAAATAACTTATAGGAAAACAGTTCAATTAGTTTTATGTCCAACACTTGAACATTACTACATGCAACTCCACTTGATCTGTTGCATAGAAGATTACCGTTGCACCAAAAGATCGACCTATTAATGCTCGATACAACTGCCATAATTAATGAATCCACAAGAAGCGGTTAAACCATGTCACAAACCTAAACACCGCGCTGCACAATGCAAGAAGACCAAAGATACATACCTTACAACATAATCTATAAACTCAACTTTATAGATGTACATATAACAATACAAACACTAAAAAATCAAATTTAACTTCCCAACGCACTAAATGAATAACCAACCACCTAGACAAGCTAGTAAAAAATATTTAACTGAAAATAGAACCCCCACATCGCACAAAAATGAAAGAGCCCCACATAAATCATTTTCAAAATATTTAAACAATTAATTTTCGTTCATTTCGTTGGCTGGATTTGGGCTTTCCATCGTTCTGCCATGAATCTCCAAGCCTACCTGTGAACATCGGAACATTTCTCTATCTAAATCTCGCTCCCTTCAACAATTGTGAACTCACTTTTCTTTTCTCTAACTTTCTCCCAATTTTTTTTATCTCTTCTTCTTCTTACATGGATTTTCCTCTCGTTTTTCACATGGATTTCTCTGTCTTTTCTGCTCCGTTTTCTCCTCCGCGCAGCTCGTGGGTAGCTTCCCACGTTCCTTACGATTTTGTCCTGCATGTGTTCTTTTCTTTTATCTTCTTACGACTCTTGTTGTTCTTATCTTTTTGCTCTCTTAACTTTTTCGATGTCACCGCTCTTCTCTCAAAACCTTTCAAAATCCCACTCGAAGGCACATGGGTGCCAAGACTGGGTAACAAATGAGGTGGATACCAAAATAGATAATTAAAATTCAATTTAAAACTTTTGTGCTGCTACTGTCGACTTGTATATGAGGCCTGTGCAAATTGTGCATCATTTTTACTTTTATTTTACTTATTTGTATTTTATTCTTGTTTAAAAGAGAGAGACATTGCCTGATTTGTAACATGATTTACATTTTCCGTTGTAATTGTACTTTGCTATTATTTGTTATTTAGATTTTTATATAAATAATTAAATAATATTATATAATATATGTATGTATATATGCACATGAGAATATATGTATGTATTATTATGTCTTGTATTCACATCTTCTTTTGACCTTGTCAAATGGACTCTCTTTTTGTTTCTTTTCTTCCTTGTTCTTTTTTCTTCCTTTTGTTAGCTATCTTCCTTTGTTTCTCTATTGTTTTGTCTCATCATCAAACTTTTGAGATTTACAATTTTGACATGACACTAGGGTCACTCTCAATCTCTAATGCTTGCCTTCTCTTTTGTGTGCCTTGCTGTCATCAATATATTGGGGTTTGACTTTCTAGCAAAAGGTAGGAAGAATCCTTGGTTCTCGTTCCCATACAAATATACTAGGTTGATTACACCTTATTAGACTTTTAGAATTTCACATATCAGTATACTCAACCCTTGAGGGGATGTGACTTGTCATCCCACCTACCCCTAGCCTTGTATATAATTCTCTAACATACATTAATGGTGATTTTGGTGCGCAAATTTCTTGTGGTATTTATTACTATTTAACTTGGTTCAAGTCATTATGCTATTATGGGCTTGTGCTCTCTTCTACCTGTGCAACCCCTCTTGAGCTATACAAACCATTAATTAGGCCATTTGATATTAGGGTTACATTTGAGGTGTTCGCTTCTTATGTGGTTGCTTTCACTATTCGAGTGCTGGAATTATTTTTGTTGTATTTACTCTTGGGTGTACCTTTTTAATGTTTCCATCCTTCCTCGTATTGTTTGCAAGTAGGGTTTTAAACCTGGCTTGTTTTAATAGCATTTTTATTTTTATTGTCATTTTGTTTCAATGTTTTCCATTTTCTTTGTTTTCATTTTCATTTTGGTTTGTTTTTGTTTGTTTTTTTTAGTGTTTTTTCTTTGACTTTTATTTGGTTCTTCATTTTGCTTCATTTTTTCATCATGTCTTTTCTTTTCTTTATACTTTTCCCCTTGTTTAATATGTTTTAGGCTATGACATGTTGATCAAGGTTATTTATGACATTGTCACTATTCCTTGATGAGCCATCAAACAATTTAATGTTTCCTTGCTTGTTTCTAGATAAGGTTGAGTTACTTTTGATCCTCGATCTTTGAGGATTCACTAAAAGTTCTAAGTTCTTTAGCTCTCAATAATCAAGATTCTATGGCATGGTTTTTCATTTTTGCATAATATAGATTGTATGATCAACATCTAATATTTGATGATGTTTACTTAGACTTATATGTGAGATCAAACCATTGGATGCTTTTCATGATGGCTAACTTTTCTAGACATTGAACATTTAGTACTTCTAATCTCTGAATCTCAAAATTTTGTGATCTATGAAAGGTTAAGTCTAGTAGGTGTTAGGCATCAAGATTAGTTAATTTTTTTAACCTTTTAGTATGAGTTATGAGGTCTCCCTAATTCTTGATTTGATAAAAACCAAGTCTTTATCCTTTGTAGATTAACTCGGTAGGGTTGGCCTCGATGGTTTATCCTTTGGTAGTGGTTATGGGGTATGTCTAACTTTTGGACCACATTTTTGGATTTCTTTCTGGGTTAGATTTTCAAGTCTTCCCTTGTTTTTTAAATCTCATTGACATCACCCTTTAGTGTAATTTTATGGTTTCACTAGTTTGTCTATTCAGTATGAGATAGAGGTAAGCTCATATCCAGATCCTTGATGCTCTACACTATCCATTTGATGTGGTATTAGGAAATTGGGGTTTCTTATGTGAGTATGCCTAACTAGCATGAAGTATGAAATACTACTAACACTTCATCTTTGACATAAACATTGCTTACTATATATGATATTGGAGGAAAGGATATTTATGAATGTATTTTCCTTTTAAATGTGTTAGATGATTTTTTAGATCTCTAATGTCTAATATAGTGAACCTAGTAGTGGTAATAAAATTTGTAAATCCTTAATACTTAGCATAGGATATGAGTGATCCCTAAAACTCAATGAATCTAGTGATACAAAAATATGGGCTAAGTGTTAATGATAAGGACTTATCATAAAACACTTCCTTCCTTCTAAGATTATAAGATGTTCTTTTACTATGATGATTATTTAGATTTTATAAAATAATGAAAGGAGACCCATCTATAAAGATGAAGTATGAGTTCAAGGAATACAATCCCCCTTCAAATATTTTCTCACCATATAATGAATTTGGAGTTATACACCTTGAGCATGTGGAAATTAAAGAATTCCTACAAAGGTTTTAGAGGGAAGGAGATAGAATAAAACTAATACAATGTAAATGGCAAGATTGGGATTGGTAGAAGCAAGCACATTTATAGTCTTAGTATACTCCCTTGCTTTTGTGTTAACCTATGCACAAAATTAGGATGAAAGACATAAATATACTTTTCCCATCAAGAATTATGGTGTTGGACAATAGTCTAAAAATGATAGAAATAGTATTTTTCTCCCAACACATGCACAATATGATGGCATAGATATGAAATGGGATTTTGATTATTATGCAAACCATAACAAGAAATCCACTAGGTTCATTAATGGCCATATCCTCTGTACACCAAAGGAAAGATTGAAAAAATATGGACAAGGAACAATATAAGAGTGAGTTTTAAAAAGATGTGAAAGACCTCATCACAATTCTCAATAGGGTATATGGTTAGATCCTCATGCTAAACATTTTCACTCATGGATATTCTACTTCATTGTTAATATAGTGGATAGGAATAAAATTATTAGGGGACCGTCCTCAATGATAACCTACATGATCATTTGATTGATGTATTGGAGAGCACTAGGTTCTACCTGAACTCATATCAACTCTATTATTTGGCTTGTGATGTTAGTTATTTTGGATAAAAAATATTTGGCTAACTTGAACTAGGAGAAATAAGATTATATCATCATTATCCATAGTTGAAATTGAAAGAAAGAGAAATGAACAAATGTATGGTCAATGATGCCTTCATTTTTGCAATCATAAGAGGGCTTAAAATTAATTTTCTAAGAGATTATCTCTAGAGATGACTATTGCACTAGTTAATTGGGGGAGTCAATATATCTAATTAAAGAATTTCACATATGGATTGTATGTTTTCACAAAGAATCATACGAACTACCTAGGTACACCGATGTCAATTTGATCTTACTAGATCTTATAGACAAGTTACAGATATTCATGAATTAGTGGTAAATGAACATAGTTGTAGGTATGTATGTTTTAAAGTTGATGATTGAAACCCATAGCTCCCAAAAGTCACTTGCGAGAAATTTTCACAAAGAGGGATATTTTTTTCTCAAAAACCTAAAAATTTGTATGGATACAATAACCCTAATGAATGCTTATGAAAGAAAGAAAAAATCCTAGATGAGGGTTTGATTATATTGAAATAAGTGTCTCCATCTCATCCACAATGAGACAACATGATCTAAATATAACTCAATCTAATAATAAAAAGGAAATTCCTATGTTTATTTTAAGTAATTAAAGTAATAGGGGTGGGAATGTGTATGATCATCATGGAAAAAATAGGCCCTTAAGTGGCAAAAAATTCAAAAAAATCAGAGTTAGGAAACTTAACGTAAAAATTTGAATAAGTTATCTATATTATTTAAAAAATATGTAAGAATAGAATCTATAGAAATTTGAATGTAGTTTCTAAACTACTAAGTTCTCTTTTTTTATTTTAAAAATCTATTTAGGAAAATTTGAAATTTCAATGTAGTATTAATTAAATTTCAAGGAAAAAATAAGAAGTAGGTGTCTTCCTGACCAACTCTAACCACAATAAAATGATAATATTTTTTTATAAGATTTTAGATATAAGTAGAGGACTCCATGTATTGATGTGATGGCATATTTTGTTGCAATTTTTTTCCAAGTAAATAATTAATTATGAATTTTTTATTACAACTTTTAAAAATATAAAAAACTGTATGTCTAACCACCTTAACTTTCAAAACTTCATGAAATTCAAATTTCTTTTAATCCTATAGTATCCAAAGAATATAATGCGACACATGTTTCAAATTCAAAAAATGTCATACCGCTTTTGAAAGATAGATATTTTTCAATCAACCTATCAATCAAGACTTTAGTCGTAATTTAAATAGAAAATGAATAATAATTATTTATTAAATTCAAAGTAAAGCATAATTTATATTGGTGGAAAGTTGAGAATCTCATTTAAAAACCCTTTTTGTTTCATCAATTTTGGGTAAAAGAAAGTCGTCAGCCACATAACCTATGCATACCCATCATATCGCCACTTTTTGGCCCATCATGATCCTGCACATACTTGGGCCTACTAATTAATTAATAATTAATTATTTATTATGTGACTACATATTTACTCCTACAACCCCCCTTAAGGTAAAAAATAATGAATAATGAAATGATGGATGTAGAATGGGTCTCGATTACAACTCCTGATGAGGTACATCCATGAACAAGAAAATGAAATCTCTCATAACTAGAGAAAAGGAAAAAAAAACTCATGGGAAAAAATCCTCTTGAAAAGAGAAAAATTTAATGCAACAAAAGAATGTAGGACTCAAAAAATCCCACCAAGTGCTAATTTTTTCACATAAGTACAATCAAAATCCCCCATAGGAGAGAAAATAAGAGATAATGAATCCCCCCATGTAAGCAATTATCTCTTCCCCTAAAAATGAATTCTTGAAGAAGAACGCTAAAGATGATCCAAAATTAGAAAATATTGTTCCTCCCCCTAGGAAGAAACACATCTAATGAAAAATTTAGAAGAAAATATCTCACACTTGAAGAGGTCTCAAGATAGGTGTTATGGAAAAATATCAAGGATCCACATGTTTGAATGAAAAGAAGTCAAATTGGATGAATAAAATCCAAACAACTATGAAGATACCTAGAAAACAACCTCCAAAGACAATGGTGAAGTGATGATAGGTGGGTTGTAGCTATCATAGGGGAGGAATTAAATATCCTCAACTATATACCCAATATCTAAAATATGTAACTCAAAAAATAATGCTACAATATATCAAGTAGTCATCAGGTACAAATCTGAAACTCAATGACTAGAAACATCCTACTGAAGTGAGTTGATCTCTAAAGATAGAAGAGGTCAAGTATGTGAAATCTTAACAAAAGTCTCATGAACCAAGGTGTATGATGTAAGTACACATAAATTCAAGTGACTAAACTTTTCCTTAAATATTTGATCCACACTAAATGCACTAGAGTATAAACCAATCAATGGTAGTGCAAGATCTTTTGGAGAAAAATGAGAGAAGGAATACAATCAAGAAGTATGATCAACTATCATAAGTGAAATAATATCTCTACTATGTAGGTATCTTATAATCACTAAATCAAGTGTGAATTCTATTATCTTACCTACGCCACTATGTGCAATGTGATAGATGCAAAGGATATTGGAGGATAGCTATGAAACACAAATCATATTATGAAATATATCATCATGAATGTATACATATCCTCTCCCATTGAAACTAATGTAATTGTTTTTCCCCATTATAATGTGTGGTGATGTGCAAGGCTCATATTAACCAAAGATGAATCCAGGTGATGTGACACTCTTAAATGATATGGTTTTGATATGATTAAGAATTTCTTGCATAAGTACAATCTCCCTGCTTATGTGTACAATTTAGGGAAAATAAATGAGGTCACTACCAAACATGTTAGTCATCCTCCCAATATATTTCCTAATTATGAGATTAATTTTAAAAAAGAGAATGAAATCATTGATACATTCCTTAATATCACCTTTCATATCCTCCACTCATCCCCTAACATCTCTCCTACTTGTGAGAATGTTTTGGTTCAAGAGGATGCAATGATTAACAATCATGATGATCATAATTGTTATTCTCCCAATACCTCTCCTATTTTTGATGAAGGTATCTTGGTGCTAGAAGATCCAATCATTGAGTGTCATGCCAATATTTTTTTCCCCTCTTCCCCTACTTCTCCTACTTGGTAAGTGTTTTCACATAAAACTGTACCATAATGAACAAGAGTTTAATGTTCTAATGACACAATAGAAACAACCTCAAGGTGTGGGACCTTTCATGAATGAGGTTGAATCTCCATATAAGGTCAACTTCCTCTTCTAAACTAAGTGAAAATGTGTTGGTCTAACCAAACACATGAAACCTATTACTACCCTAATTTAACAAATCATAGAGGAAAAGGGACATGGAATGAAAGGAAGGTGATGCACCAAGATAGAAATGTGTTTCTTCCTGCTTCTAAACATCATAATACATCAATAAAATAGCTAAAATGCATACTTAGACACAAAGGTAAAAGGATTTTACTCAAACATGCAAGAGATAAAAATGATAATAGCTTAAGTTTATTAATGTAAATGCTTAGAAGTAATCTTTAAAATGGTAGAATGAAAAAAAATACAATGTTTGCAAGAGAAAAACCCTAGAGGAGCTAGAGGAAGAACCCTTAAAATGGTTACATTTCTTGCTTTTATAGATCAGGTATATATAACTAAGAAACACAAATCAAACCCTAACCATAACTAGGATAAGTAATGAAGCATGTGTGTGCAAGATCTGAGCCATCCTGTGAAACTCATTATTTGGCCATAAATTTGTTAGAAAGTCAACAAATAGTAATAAATGGGAATTTGGTGCCCATGAAATCCACTTGTAGAAGGTATGAAATGGATTTAATGTCATCCTTGAATCTTAGGAATCAAATCTGGGTGCTCAAAATTCAAATCAAGCATTAAAAACATCACCCAAGAAAACACGTCAAAATCCATTGGAAGGTCAGGCTCGAAAGAACACCTCTGTGAGCATATATGAATTAAATAGTCCAGGGGCCCAAAAAAAGCACACCGTTGGGGTTGGGTGTTGGTCCTACCATTTACCAAGGTAATAGAAGAAACAAAGAACATGAAATAAACCATGAAGGGAAAGGAAAAATTGGGGTAAGAGGGAGACAATAAGATAGGTCAGCATCCAAGAGCAAACCTTTTGTAGAGGGAAGAATAATCACCTCATAAAAGGATGGGCTTGGAATGACCGTTGACCTCATCAATGAATGAACTAAAACAAAAGGAGAAAGTTTCTAGCTCACATGGTGATGCAAAATATTCTATGTTTGATTTTTGATCTACACAAGGAATATCTTCTTCATGCATCTCAAAAGAAAATCTTAGAACTATCAATTTGAGTAGCAAGGGCATCACTCTCTAAAAAAATGTGTGGCTGCTCAATGGTGGATTTTTCAATGTGTTGGCTCCATGTGAAGCACTCTAACTTAGTCACATTATCCCTAATTCCAAAGGTCACATCTTCATTTTGAACGAAGACCTCATATTCAACATTGCTACATTCAGGGATAGCAGAAACCAACAAACATTATAATTACTTGTATTGATGCACACTTCATCAACACGTACCTTATATTTTTGAGACACTTTGGGTGAAGAGCTGAATTCTTCAAGTTGTCTCTCTATTTTAATTTCTTCTTGGCAACTAGCTACAAAAAAATTGGACTCTTGACATGTAATTGTTATCATGTCCTTTGTTGTCACTTCACTCTTATGTTGCTGCCCACAAAGCTCCTCCATTGGGGGTGAAGGTTTGACATTTAAACCTGAACAAAAGGTTTCTATAACATCCCAAAAGAGTCCCTCCATCTTAGAACTATAGATCTCAATAGATTGGGGATCTTAATCCACCATAGTAATGGATAAACATGTTTGATATTGTTGCTCCAAAACCATGGAGTTGTCTGCATCCATCAAGCCCAAACCAAGTTATTCATAGGCTTCTAGTGATGTAGGTATAGCTGATATATCCTCCTCATCTTAAAAAAAAAGGGAGGGCATCAAATGAGATGTTTGATTCCTCTATTGCATCAATTATCTTTACCATTTTAATGTCTTGTTGCTACAACATTGTTCCATCTTGAATTTTTTCTTGCAATAAACCAAGAAACTCATTGTTTTGAGCACATGAAAGACCCATAAAAAAAAACCTCTTCACTCCTATCCCAAAACTACCCCTTCCTCTATTATTTTGACCAATTAGGATCCTGTACCACAGGTCCACCTTTAAAGAGTGAAATAAGGAAAGAGGGAGTGAAACGGTCAAAAGGGCATTGAAACTCTTGTTGAATCTCTAGAAGGGGATCATCAATAGGAGTAAAGGGTTGAGCCTCCTCAAGGATAGGTTCTTGTGAGGAATGGAGGCTCATAGAACTTAGGATCTCCAACATATAAGATCCACTTGATGACACAAGAGGTTGAATGGGAGTTTCAAGGGGCTGATTGGGATTCTTGAAACTAATTTTTTTTCTTGCAAACCTCTTGCACAATAGGTTTCTCTAAAACAAAGGAGGGATAATTGGAATTTCAAGAGGATTGCTAGGTTTCTTGAAACTCACAAACTTATACTTTCTTACCTCCTCCTTAGCAGGTTATTCTAGAACTAGTGGAGGTGCTTGTTTGAAACTTTGCACACAAGGGGTTGTCTAAGTCTTGGGAATTTGTGATAGAGAAAGGGAAAGTATGAGTTGCTCTTTTCTAGCAACATCATTTTTTGTATCTTCCTCTTTTTTCCACCTTCTTTGTGCCTCCAATTGCTGCTCATACTTCCATTGAGCATTTTTGTTTTGTTGTGAATAATAAGCTTGATGGAAAAACTCATCATATTGTGGGAAATAACACTATACCCCTAATAGGCTTGATTTTCCCACTCCTCTTATAGGTCAAACTGTTTTTGTCTCCAAATCTCATCAATTTGTCTCTTGAAATCAAGAAAAATGCTTGTGATTTCATTTGCACTTAAATTATCAAAATTCTAGGGTTGAGTAGGAGAGAAACAAGGATAATTTTGAAAATGATGAGTCTCTTGGGGTTTTTGATAAGAATATGTAGGTTTTCAAGAAGACTAAGTAGGGTGGGGTGGGTGGTTGACATTTTGAAAAGATTGAAAACCCACAATAGCAGGGTTTTGTGGAATGAAATGGGAGGTGTGACCAGCTTGATATGGTTGATTAGGAGGTAAAAAGTTGGAATTATCATGATATGGTCCAAAGTGTACATGTGGTTTCCATTAAAATATGATATTTTTATGCATAGGAAACACCTCAAAAATTAAAAACTAAGAGAAAAGGACTACCCAACCAAAGATTTTGGGTACATACCAAAGAGTCATCCACAGAGTTATATTGTAGAGTCACTAGATGCTTGTAGAACTACCTCCAGAGGCTGAAACATTGAAGAAGACACCACTTCCTCAATGACATGAAATGAAACTAGGCTACTTGAACTAGCCGATTTTTAACGGATTCACCATGGTGTTTGAGGATAT
>VDFB02177969.1:0-11392 GCA_007258455.2 Sequoia sempervirens | reverse complement strand
CCTACACATTCCACAAATTCCCAAAACATGTCACCAAACAATCTTGTAATGAATCAACTTTTACAAAACATGTCATCTCTACAACAAAAATTTCAAACATGAACCAAAGTCAATCCAATGTTAATCCTCCAACATATCTCACATATATTCTATTATCATTTGCTACATCTACAACACCGTATCAATTTAGGCCAAGAAATAAACAATTTTCACAATTCCCTAATTCTTTGCATGCAATTATGTTACACTTGCTTAATAAGAACATGATCCAACTTCCTCCTATTTTTCCTATTAAGACCACAAAACCATTACCTCCTAACCTTAATGCAAAAACACTTTATCAATATCACTATACACTTGGACATGATATATAAATATGTATCTGTTTAAACACCAAGTGCAAGACCTTGTCGATTCTAATGTCATCTAGTTGGATAGTGTAAATGATAAAGGGAATAAGTCGGTAGCACCACCTAATCAAAAATTACAAATATTTACCAATCCATTACCAAGTCATACAACCAATCTTGTTGAAGAAGATGATAATGAAGAGGATGTTGATAACACATTTGATACAATCAACATGATTGATGTCCATCCTTGCAAGAGTCAACCTAATATCGTACCTAATATCACTTTTACACATATAGATGCTTCTATACATGCACTTGATGGTCCTCTTTACATTACCAATATAATTAATGATAAACCCACAAGGGGAATACTCATTGATCCTGTGTGTGTAGTGAATGTGAGCATTGAACAATTCTTGTATGTTCATGAACTTTATAAGGATAATTATGAACAATTGGAAGTATCACTAAAAGCTCATGATGGATCTATTTACCATATGATTGGTTCTATAACTCTCCCAATTAAGGTTGGACCTAAATAGTTGGATATTTTATTCACCATAATCCTAACATTAGATTTATTTCATGTGAAGTTAGGTCACCCATGGCTTACCTCCACGAACATGGTCACCTCAATTATTCATAAATGTCTTAAATTCCCATTTGAAGGAAAAATACATAGTATTTATCATAATGGATTTAAACCTTTGGCCCTTCGTAGAAATTTTTCATTTGATTACTTTTGGCCTCAGCCAACCCAACCCGCCCAACCTCATGACGATTATCTATTTTTATCATATCAAAAGTTTAAAGCTAAGCGTATAGCCCAACTATCCCTTACCAATATTCCGCCTGAGGCTCCTTGGCCTCTAATGGCTTCAATGGTTGTTCTTCCTACTCCATGGGTAACGAATGGACCTTGGCCCAAACCGGGTATTCTTACTTGGCCTCGACCTTTTGGCATCTATGTTGTAGCTCTGCCTCCACCATCCTATCAAGGACCATGAGAAATTTTTTTGGCGAGGCCCTTGGGGATTACTTTTGTGCCTCCTAAAGAGAAACAATCCTTTGTGCAAAAACCTAAAACTCCTATGGTTTCCCAACCTCTGATTGTCCCTTCAATCCCTCCTACAAAGGAAGAAAAGGGACCAATAAACACCTCAGTTCCCCCGTCACAATATGAAGCTTGTGCAAGATGAAATCAAAGTGTAAAAGAACACAAAAGAAGACATTGCGCTATGGCTTGCCAACATTCTAAAGATAGTAAATCCTTACCTAATGATCCTCCATCCATACAACCAAATTCCAATGAGATACCTCCCACCCATCCATCCTTGTCATCTCCTGACTCTACTCCACCTCCCTCACCAAACCATGAAGCCAAACCCTATCTTTCCCAACCAATCCAAAGATTAAAAAACTCTCACATGGATGATAGTGCTCACAATCATGTTGATAGCACTAGTATGCAATCCATTGTGATATATTGATATTGATTCAAAAGATAAAACGAAAGAACAAAGATAAGATCATAATGAATTATCTTATGTTTGCAAAATCAATGAATCTAGATGAGGGAAATTGTGATGATCCTCCTTCGGTGAGTGACCCACCACATGTGGAACCCGATACATCTCCTTGTACTGCACTTGCTATAGTTCCCTTAGCTTATTATCTACCTTCTATTTATGATGAGCAAGACTCAGATGTAAACAATTTATTATAGATCAACTCACATGTTTAGTACGTTTGTGTCTTTGTGTTTTTTCTTGCATGTAATGTGATCTCCTTGTAATGTGTTACTTGGCATGTATTTGTGTTTATTAGTTTTCTTTGTATGACCTTTGTTGTTGTTGACATAAGGATACAAAGATAATGAATTCATTGTGACATTCTTTTGTTTGTATCTCCATGCTTCTTTGTGTGATAAACAACCTTCTTTTGTTCCTTTTTGGAATGATGAAAAGCGTTGAGATATTTAGGTCTCTTCCATGTTGACCCAAAAGTTGTTATGTTATTTTCAAGTGTCATTCCTCCCTTGTGTTCATAGTTCCACAAGTATTTTGGGAATAATGTCAATTTAGAGAATGATCATATTAAATATTATCTCTCATCTATACTAACTCCAGATCCGTGTATCCCTCATGTGCTATATGGATTTGTTTGGGGCCAACCCCTTGTCATGAGTAATATTTTTGGAAAAATATTGCTTGGCATAGGGTTTCCCAACAAGCTCTCATGGCCTAACATTTTACAAACACCATTTTTATTCTACCTTAAAGGAAATTTCTCCCAGTTGGCGTTAGCAATTACTTTAAGGTGGGGGCATACATTCCATTATTTGCTTCACTTTGTTCACACACTATGAACTTAGTGATGCTTTCATGACATATTGATCATATTTGTAGCACCTTACCAAAGTTATTTTGAAAACAACGAGCTTTGCTTATAATTCTTGGTATGGTTGACATGGGAACTCACCTAGTGAATATTAGACTTCACTAGCCCTTGTGTGTTTACATTTGCTACCCTTTGCGGAAACTCACCTAGTGAACATTGACTTCACTAGCTTGTGTTGTTTCTTATCAATATCACCTGGTTATATCAGACTTCACTAGCTTGTGATGCCTTTTATCTATTCATGGGTCACCTAGCAAATATCAAACTTTTCTAGCCTATGATTTATAGATATCTTGGGTATGGATCCTAGTAATAAATTTACGAATCTTGCTAGTTCGTGATGTTATACCCTCTTTATTTATGTTTGCATTGTATTTGCATCATGTTTTGCATGGTTGTTTTACATAGTTATTTTGTATTGTGTTTGATTTGTGTCTTCATTGTGTACACTTCATGTTTGTTATGTCTCTTTTGCTACATTGCATCTCATGTGTGTGTGTTCCTTTGTCCTTATATTGTTGTGTAGTAGGATCTTGAGTCTAGGGGTTAGTGAATTCCATAGATTTAGTGTCATCTTACTTCTCCAATGTTTTGATGAAAGAACCCTTCTTTTTTCCTTACTTTAGTGTGAGCATGAGTGTAAGCTCATACTCTCACTAAAATGGGGGCTAAATATAGCATCGTAAATTGTCAACCCTAACAATTTCACACTATGTTTGGCTCCCTCTTACTGTCTGGACCTAATTATGCTTATATTTTCCCGTTTTATTATCGTTTTCAAAAAATCAAGAATAAAATTGGGAATTAAAATTATTTATTTATTTATTTAACAACAATTTTAATCCCAAAGACGAACACTAAATAAGAAGCATTTCTTGGAACTTGAGGGTAACACTATATATTAATTTTTGCGCAATGCCTGAGACGAACATGACGAAGGCTGGGGCGAACACGACGAAGGCTGGGATGAACTCGGCGAAGGATGAAACAACTACGACCCATGCCTCTGGTTTTGGAATGGGAGGTGACTTCCACGGAAAGAAGGTTGTGACGGGTGCTGCGGGGGCTGGTGTTTCGTGTGGAAAGGGTAGAGACTTTTCTGTGCGGGCGACAACCCCAAAACTAGGGCATGGGATACTGTCGTTCGGTGGTTTTATCCCTATTGCTTCGGCCATCTCGGTTGATCTGAAGGTGACAACGGTTGAAGAAATTGAAGAGAATGTCTCTGAGCTTTCCGTTTGTGGGATTATCTGTCAATTAGTGTTTTTGGCCTAGCCTCCCTAAGCTGCATTCTTGGATCTCTCAAGAATGGGAGCCTCTAATTTTTGGTAAAGTTCATATTTTCCCCATGCCCAAGGGGTTTTTTGTTGCCAAGTTTGATAATGCTTAGGATAGAAATATAATCTTATGTGACAATTTTTTTAGCTGGGAGGACAAACATTTGCTAATGCTTACACCCTGGCATTTTGATTTCAACCCTGCTTCTGAAACTTTCAATAAGATTCTGATTTGGGTTCGGCTGCCTAATCTTCCTCTCCACTTATGGGCTGATTCTCTTCTGGAGGAAGTGGGTGATGCTCTTGGTGACTTTTTGTTGGTGGATATAGAATCCTATGATATTCTTCATTCCACCTTTTCCCGCATACTGGTCGAAATGGATGTTTCAAAAGGGCTGCCTGCTGAGATTGTTCTTAAATCTTCTAAGGGGTCTTGGGTCCAATCTTTGGACTGAGGGGATTCCCTTCCATTGCAGAAGATGTTTCAAAACAGGTCATGCTGCTGTACAATGTGGTTTTGAGAAAAAAGTCATGAAGACTACTTGGTGGAATGGTGCTTCTCAACAACATTATACGGTTGAGAAGAAAGTTGAGCAACCTAGGAGTTTTTCTGAGGTTGTTGCTTTGGATTCACAGGGCCTTAGGGTATCCTCTCTGGATGCCTCTATTGGAGGGGCTGTTGCTATGCAAGACTACATTTTTGAAACCCCTAAAGAGAATGAGATTGGGCCTGTGGCAGCTGCTTCTGGTATTGGTGCTTCAGCCATCATTTCGGGTGGCTCACCTGATATGGCCACGCCTGTAGGAAGGAACATGGCTCAAATATCTATGACAACGGCTGCATGCCTTCTTCTTCAGGATGATGGTGTTATGGCTTGGCTTGATAAGGCAGCGCAAGTGGAAGAGGGCCGGATCACTGTAAAGGGAAAGAAAGAGAAGTCCTCTAAGCCTCCTTTTGGCATGACTCTCCGCTCCCACAAGAGTAATTCTAAATGTTAATCTTGATGGTTCTTGTTTGGGGGCTGGTTCTTGGCTAGCTGCTGGCTCTTGTGGCTTTGTATTCGGTTGTGGTTCTTTGGCCTTAGTTGCCTTTTGTTCCTTGGTTTTCTGTGCTTTCTTGTATTTATTTTTAGACAACCTTTTGGTTGAGGGTTCCAGATCCTTTCAAAATCTATTTGTACAGGGTTTCAGGTTCCTTCAAAACATGTTTGTTCCTTAATCAAAAACAATTTTAATCCCAAAATAGGTTTGGTTTAGGGTGCCCTCACCCTTGACCACCCTATTTTGGACCAGTTTTTAATATTTACAAATTCAAATTCATTTTTCAACTTTTCAAAAAAATTATTGTAGGAAATGAAGAAGTGCATATAAATATAATTCTTTTTCAACATTTGAAGATCTAAGCAAAAATCTAGGCAATTTGAATTCTAAATGAGCATCCTCAAAAGTAGTCAAGGCAATTGAAGAGCAGAATAAGCATTATTTTACACTATTATCATCAACCAAGATTCGTGTTAGCAATGCATCATATAATATTTTTTTCACATTTTATGTTCATTGTTTTGTGACTACTACACTTGCAAGACCTTCAATCAAAAACTAAATTCTTCTTGCATGTGATGTGTGACATGACTTTAGTCCATCAAGGAAAGAATATCTGAGTGGTAATTTGTAACACTTGTGATTTATCATTTTTTTATTCATTTGCCTATGTCGAACCTAGGGTAAGTGCTCTTTATCCAACATCATCCTTGTTGTGTAGGTGGAAACACCAAAATGGGGTTTGACTTAAACAAGCCCCTATATGACACAACCCTTTCTCTCCTCTTTTTCTTATAGGTGGCATATTTGGAGTGGATTTGGAGAAGATTGAAGACCTAATATCAAGCTTAAACATTCATGTACATTCATCCATCAAATTAGGGCAAGATCAATTATTTATCAACAAATGAAGTTTTGAAGCTGAGTTCGACAAGGAAACACCTATAGACTACAACCTACTAATACGGCCTATTAAGAGATTCCAAAAAGAACCATTGTTAGTCTAGGGCACCCACACCCTTGACTAGACAATTTCAACTTAGATTTGAATGTTAGGTTCCTTTGTCTTTGCTCTCAACTTTGCTATTCTCAATTTTTCCTTATCGATTCTATATTTTTATGTATTCACATCAATTTGTTGTAGTTGCATAATTGACCTAGCTTACACAAAATCAAATCAATTCAACACATCAATCATCAACCCCCACAAAGAGGACCAAAAACTTGATTAGTCATTCTAGCTCTTCCTTGAGGATAGTAGCTAAGTGGTCTTTTATGATCATTTTTGTGTCCTCTCAAATGTGATGTTTGGAAAGGTGTGATTTTAGACCCTAGATCCCTTTTTCTACATCACAAAACCATATATGGTATGAAAGATAAGGAAGAGATGGGATGCAAAGACATGGTAAAATGTAAGTGATGGTGGTCAAATGGAAGTGCAAAAAATAGGACATGAAGTTAATGTGTCAAAGATGAACTAGTATATGAAAATAAGAGCAAGCGTAGAGGTAGCTATCAATAGATCTATATAGGAAGGGATAGAACAAGAATGAGTGATGTGGAAAGTATAAATTGGGACTAAGGAAGTATTATATAAATATTGAACAAGGATACAAGAAAAATAGATGCACCTAGAGATTTAGAAGAAGGGTGAAAGAGATATGCATATGGTGAATTAGCATGTAAAATATGACATATCTTATACAAAATATATAACATAGATGAGTGTGTAATCAAATTACTATTTAGTGCATCAATGAGAATTTAAGGATCTAGTCCACTTGTAAGGTTGATAAAACACTTCAAATTTTTTAGTTGAGAAATAATTTTAAGATGTTGATTGATATTAGCTAGGCTAAGTGAATGCCATGTTAAAAAAAAATCATACGAATTTTAGAAATTAGTGACAACACCAAAATTATTAGAAAGGGAAGGGATATGAACAATGGAAGGGTTAAGAATTGAGCTAAAATAAAGTGAATTAGCACTAGAATATGTAGCACATGAATTATGATGAGAAGGGGGTATGAAGAAAAGGGGCAAAGGAAACAAGTTTCAAGTATGAAATTTAAGGGATGACACCAAGGATGGGTAAAGGAGAGGTGTGAGAATTGGTAAAAGAAAAATGAACTAAGGATATAAGAGAGGGAAATGGTAAATGGGAAACTAAGGATATGACATTATATCTCTTACACATATTAACATTATAATTACAAACACACGCACGCACGCACACACACACACATGAACATATTGAAATCATTAAATATCAAAATATAATCAACTATATGAGCCCCATATGCTTGGTTAAATAAATTCAATTAAATTTTCAAGGAATTTGATCAATATCAAATTGAGATGGCAAAGAGGACGTACCTTGAACTTGAGAATTCAATTTCTCAATTGCACAATGTTGTCTCATTCATTTTTAGCTTTACACTCCAAAAATTGATTTTTTCATCAACTTCCTTGGTATAATGTTTAATTATATATCAATCTAATACAATTAGCACAAAATATAAAAACAATGATTGCATGTTATCAAATTCAAACACAAGAAGAAAATTATCATTCCAAATCTTCTTGAAACACGAAAATCATAGTTGATACTATCAAATTCAATATAAAAACATACAATTTGATTCCTCCATATTGACAAAATGAGAAAATGTGATAGAATTGTTAAACAATTATTGATATTTTGTCAACACCATGAAAAGTGTGTTTGTACATCGAAGAATGTGTAGATTGCAAAGTAAAACAGAGTATGTGGATTTAGAATCATGGGATTCACATGATTTTTTTCTATTTTTTGAAATTTTCTTCTCCAAAAACGTAAAAATGTTATAACATGCTAGCATTATAATGCAAGTACACTATAACATGTTCATGTTTATGCCTACCTTGATTATTGCAGTAGGGAGAGGGAAAGGGGGCGATAGGGGTAGAAAGAAGGGTAAATAAAGAGATAGCTATAATGGCAGAGAGAGAGAGAGAGAGAGAGAGAGAGAGAGAGAGAGAGAGAGAGATGTGGAGAGATGGAAAGATGAAGATAGAGATAGGAAGTGATATATAGAGAGGTAGAGAGAGACATAGATGTAGAGATAAATGGAGAGATAAGGAGATAGAAATAAAGAGAGGGAGAGATAGAAGAAGAAATATAAAGAGATAGAGATAGGGGAGAGATGGACAAAAAGATATAGATATTGAGGCTTAGGAAGAGAACAAGAGAGAGGGATATATAGAGAGGGAGAGGGAAAGATAGAGGTAGAGATGATGATAGAGGGAGAGAGGAAGAGGGAGAAAAAGATAAAAATAGCTTGAGAGGTAGAGGGAGATATCCAAACAGAGAGAGATATGGAGGTAGAAGTAGAAAGAGGGAGATACAAAAGGAGATATAGTGGGAGAGAGATATAAAGATGAGGGGATAGTGAAAGAGAGGAGGAAAGAGAGGGAAGGGGATCAAGAAAGATAGAGAGAAATAGAGAGATAGAGATATAGAGCAAGAGATAGAGTGAATAAGAGAGAGAGGTAGAGATAATAAGATATAGATAGAGGAAGAGAGAGATAGAGATAGAGATAGAGGGGGTAAGAGAGAGAGAGAGAAAGGAGGTAATAAAGACACGTAATAGAGTGCGAGGGAGAGAGATAGAGAGTGAGGACATATATATCTATCTCTATCTCTCTCTTCCTCTCTCCATCTTTTTATATCTCTATATCTCACCCTCCCTTTCTAAATCTTCCTCTCTTTCTCTTGCTTTTTATTTTTTATTTGGAAACATGAGTGTTATAATGTCAATGCATTCTAACAAGAGCATGTTATTACACTAGCACATTATAATGTGAGTGCACTACAACACACTTGCATTAGTACATGCCTTAGGTATTGCCAACCCTCAAGGTTGGATTTACCATGGGCATCCAACTCAAAGGGTTGGACTTACATGTTAGTGCCAAAAAACACATTTTCTGTAAATTGTAAAAAAGTGACTAAATTGTGAGCATGCTTTCTATTAGATCTATACATCTTTCAATGTTGAACTAAAAGAAATACCACAATAATGTGTTTCCTTTTGAGAAAGTGCAACAATCCTTGACTACAACCTTTTCGTGTTACTCTAATTTGAGGACTATAATTGGTTAAGAATAATACTAATATGAATTAAAGGTGAAAATTATTCATGGGAATCTTGGATTCTTAGTTTTGGAAAACCTTATATTGGTGCTATATTCATGTATTGGAATTTTGTTAAAAAATCAACCATATCCTTCTAAGAATGACAATATGGTTTGTGATTTGTTCTTTATATAAACCTTTTCGTGTTGCTCCAATTTGAGGACTATAATTGGTGAAGAATAGTACTAATATTCATGGGAATCTTGGGTTCTTGTTTTCGGAAAACCTTATATTGGTGCTATATTCATGTTTTAGAATTTTGTTAAAAATTCAAACACATCCTTCTAAGAATGACAATTGGTCCTCTAGCAGAGTAGTTTATTCTTTCAATCAGATTATCTATTGCACCAAGAGCTCTAGTTTTAATATTAAGAATTTAAAAGGATGACATTTTGAATACTAATAAAGCTTTTTACTCATGACAATGCTTTCACATCAACCATATTATTATTCATCACACAATGAGATTTTCTAATTCTTTAAAAAAATTGTATTTAAATTTTAACCATAATATTATAAAATAGGCTTACAATCTAGATTATAAGTGCTTTCGCATCTAAAGAATAAACAATCCCATTTACCAGAACATAACATTGACTTCATTGATCATCCAACCTCGCTCTTTAAATGGCAGATTTTACGGTTCATTACCACGGTTATATAGCACAATCATATAACTGTATAGATGGGAAGTTTTGTATTTCGGGTTGAGAAGCAATGAAAGCATATCAAGCTTTTATTTGTAACAATGAAATGCATTTGTTAAAAGAAATGAAAAACGAGTGGCAAAATGCAATAGATGAAATCTCATGGGCCTGTAATTTATTCTATTACAAACTTTTAGAATATCGATAGGATATCTAGAGAGTTTATTTGTTGTAGAGAATATCCACTATTAATGGCTTAATTTGGCTTGACATAGTTTTGTCTCGTTAAAGTTTTCAGACTGATATCGCACTTGATCCCTTGATTTCTATATATTTGTCTCATTATAGCTTTGATGACAGCACTTTCCTTGATGAGTCAACTGCAGTTCCATTTGAATTAACTTGGAGCTTCTGACCATGAAATCTCACGGATGCCTTGTAAAGTTTATTATGGGTTTCTTCGAAGTAAGGCTCCGTTGCTTTCTTCACCTTTTCAATCCATTTTCTGACCTTCTCATGGGGACCTAGAAGCATATCAATATCATTCCTGTCCAAAAGCTATAATAAATATCAGGTTAGTAAAAAATAATGCCATTACATATGGAGAATTACTCAAAACAGCAAATATTGTTATATAATGTTAAATGCCTGTTTCATCAATAAAACAGAGGCACACACTTATTGGTATCCTCCAGCACTGAAACAAATCTGAGTCTGAAGCCCAAAAAGGTGAGAAGCGCATCCGATAGTAAACGTAATGTTTAAAATCACGATTTGGTGTCCTATTTTATCAATTATCTTTGGCATGTTACTTTTCTATATTGCATGAAATAGCTTGTCTTCTAGACAGCATTTTTCTGTCACTCCGTTTCAGACCATTTTCATTATGCTTGTTTCCTTGGTCTCTCTACTGTCTCAGTCTCCATTATTGTTTGAACTTTGAATATTTAGCTTTTCATCTCCAGCTTTCTGGATGCTCAAAGAAAACATATACCAAATGCACATTGATTTATAAGTAGTTTCCTTTCCCGATTGTGATTTTTTAATCTCTGACCTATCTCTATAAGCTTATCAGCACTTCATATATATATATATATATATATATATATATATTATTTTTCTATCCTTTCCTTTTAAGTAAACAACCTATGCTTTTTAATCTCTGACCTATCTCTATAAGCTTATCAGCACTTCATATATAGATATTATTTTTCTATCCTTTCCTTTTAAGTAAACAACGTATAGCAGCTAACTACACTCACGCTTTTCAGTTAAAAGTTGAGACTCAAAAACCATAAATAATTACAAAACTTGAATTTGGAATGAAACACACACAAGATACCATGAATCAATACAAAGAATTGCATTTCAAGCTGCAAAATTTCAATCAATACAAAGTCGTAATAATTATCAAATTGTGCTAATTATAAAATACTTCACAAAATCACAAAAATTCATAAGCTTAAACAATACTTTCAGCAGCAAGTAGGTATAAAA